>PVKA01024022.1:0-34797 GCA_004027165.1 Ctenomys sociabilis
ATTTTATCACAGTGGCTTTGTAGTATAATTTCAAATCAGGAATTGTGATGCCTCCTGCTTTTTCTTGATTGGCCAAGATTGCCTTTGCTATTCTAGGTCGTTTGTGGTTCCAAATAAATTTTAGGATTGATTTCTCTATATCTGGGAGGTATGTTGGTGGCAATTTGATAGGGATTGCATTAAATCTGTACAGAAATTTGGGAAGTATGGCCATCTTCACGATGTTGGATCTTCCTATCCAGGAGCATGGAATATCTTTCCATTTTCTGAAATCCTCCATAATCTCTTTTCTTAGGGTGTTGTAATTTTCTGTGAAAAGAAGAAAGGAAAAGAACATTTACAAGATTGAACAAAGAGGGAAAGCTGTCTTTTTTCACAGACAAGGTGATCAGCAATACAGAACATCTCAAGCCAAAAACACAAAAGAAAACAAAGTGAAACTGATGCATGACTAGAACAAGGAATAAAGAAGCAGACTTTTGGGAGCTCTTTGGGGAGGAGGGGAGGTGAAGAAGAGTGGAATAGAGGAACCTCAAGTGAACACCATAGGCTATATGCCTGCATCAATTCTTCTAATCAAACCTTACCATTTTCCATTACAAATGTACACTAATTAAAAATCAGTGACAGCAGATAACATTAAAAAATCAGTTCATATCTCACACAACAACAAAACTTTGCAACTAAACATGCTATGTGGCTTATAACAGCACCAAATATTCAGAGAAAATTTATTAAAGTATTATGTTATGTGCACTAAACCTGATCAAACATAAAAATAGGTCTATATAAATGGAGGAATGATTCAAGTTTTTAAACAGGGAAAAATGGATATTTTTAGGAATTTTAAAGGAAGTTTGGTTTTACATCAAAGTTAAATGGAAGACATATATTTGTGTTATACTTACCAATAATATACGCATTTAACCCCTCATTTAAAATATTCCTGTAAAGAATAATGTAATTGTCATTATTGAAGAGCCTGCATGATTAAATCATTATTAAATAAAGTCTACATTTTATTTTTTTTAATTTTCTTTTATTTTGAAGAGCATATATATATATATATATATATATATATATATATATATATATAAACAAGATAAACAAAAGCAAAGACAGACACAGGTAATACACAGCAGTACATTGTCTAAGTCTACACTTTATAGTAAGGTTCACTCTTGGTGTTCTATATTCTATGTTAATTTTAATGAAGTTTCAGCTATTAATAATTTTAGATGGATTTTGTCATTCATATTGTGCCTAAAAAATACCAAGTACAAAGCCATCTACATTCTTCCTATTACCGACTATTTAATAGATTTGCCTTTTCAGCCTAGGTGTGTGATCCATTTGGAGTAAATGTGCAGTATGCAGAATCTGTCTAGATTGTTGTCTCCTCTTATTTCTTTTCAATTATTTACTCATTTTTCCAAGTGAATGCTAAGGTATCACATTGCTATTGACTAACATAACAAGGCTTTCTTTCTCTATTGAGTTGCCTTCGTCTTTCTTCCAGTATCTGCAGACTACATTTCCTTGGGTCTATTTCTGGGCTTTTCCTTATGACTGGACATCCGTAAATGCTTCTGTCAATATAAAGTTGGCTTAATGACCATAGCTTCATATTAGGGCAAAAAATCAGGTAATATCAGACCTGAAAATAATTCAGCAAACTAAGTTCCTGCTTAGGCAAGAGGATTAAATAGGGTTTGCTCCACAACACCACATGTTACGCTGGCCCCACCCCTAAGAATGCTGATCTGGCCACCAAGTCCAGGAGTGGTGGTGCACTCCTGTAATCCCAGCGCTGGGGAGGCTGAGACAGGAGGATCACTGCAAGTCCAAGCTACGTAGTGAGATCCTACTCCAAATACATAAAATCAGATAGTGTCAATCTCCTTCTTCATTTTCATTCATTAGTTTGCATAGTTTTTATTTTCTAGATAAACTTCAAAAATAGTTCATAAAAAGATAATTGCTGTGAATTTTATCACATTCATCTGTTTTTAAAGCATAAGTTAGAATCAGACTTGGTGTGATAGCACTTGGGAAGCTGAAAACAGGAAGATCACTACAAGTATGAACTGTGTAGTGAGACCCTTTAATGTAAAGACATTAGAAAGAAAACAACTGGTTAAAACTGATTAAGAATTCTTTCAGATAAATATTGCTATATTGAGAATATATTTTTATCCATGAATACAGGATTTTGTGGAGTTATTTTCTCATGTCAGAGTTCTGTATGTTTTTCATACAAATTTTATGCATGTTCTGTTAAATTTACATTTAGTTCTTAGATTGGAGTGCTAATACAAGTTCCATCATGCTTTCAGTTTCATGTTCTATTGTTTTTTGTTGTTGCCTATAGTCTATTCTGAGGGCCTGTAGCAACAATATCATAGAATTAATGGCATAAATAAAAATTGTCCCTTATAGTTGTGAAGACTTGAAATTTCAGATGAAGACACTGGTAGATTCTGCATGTGGTGTGGGCTGTCTCCTAATTTCTGGGCAGGCAGCATCATGCTGAGTCCTACCATTCTGCAAGCCTGTTGAAGAGCACTTTCTATAAGGCCTAAACCCTTCTGTACAGACTCAACTCTCCTTTCATGGGGACCTCTAAAAGGTTTGGTTTCTAGACACACACTATGTAACAAATATCAACATACTAATTTGGGTGAAGGTCAGAAATACGTATTTCAAATTATGTACTGTTATACAGGAAATTAACAGGCATTTTTATATAAATCACACTCCCTGAATCCTTTTTGCACTCACTTACTGCTTCTATCAGCACTTCTAGAATTCTTTTTTTTGTAGAGAGACAGTCATCTCTTGAGAGAACACAGTTTTGTCTCTTCATTCCTATACATGCCATTTATTCCATTAATTTTATTGTACTAGTTAGAATTTCCAATAAAATGTAATAAAGCAGTGTTGGAGAGAAAATAATTTGGATATATGTCTGATCGTGGGAGGAAGTTTTCTTCCTATTAAGTATGAAGTTTGTTGCAGAGATTTTCATAGATATTTTGTAACATGTTGAAGAATTTTCCTTGAGACTTAATTTAGTGACAGTTTTGATCATGGATAGATGTCAGGCTTTGTCAGATTTCTTTTTCCTATATCTATTGATATGAACACCTGATTATCTTTCCTAGTCTTATTATGAAAGATTATGGATATATTCTACATTGAACCAGCTTTTTATTTCAGCTGATACTACTTGTATAAGGTTGTTTTCAAATATTGTTGAAGTGGATTTGCTAATAAATTTGAGGATTATTTTTCTAACATTCATAAGCTATATTGGTTAATATTTTATTTTTTATATATTTTGATTTATTTCTTATTTTAAAATTTGACTTTCTTTACCAGCTTCTTTAAGATCTTCTGCCTTCTGGGAGATAAGGCACCCATAAATGTCGCCTTTTCCAGGGATCATATGGGTATTCCATTTAAAAGTTTAAATTCCAGGGGCTGGAGAGTTAGCTTGGTGGTCTGAAAGCCTTCCTGGAAAGCTCATGGACCCAAGTTCAATCCCAGTACTGCATGCCATGCTGGCACCTAAACTGGATGTGGTGACACAGGCCTGTAATCCCAGCAGGGAGTACGAGCTGCACAGTGAGACTCTGTACCAAATAAACAAATGAAAGAATAAGATTGTTTTTTTCTTTTCTTGAAATGCTGAACTTGGTAGTGGGTGACTTTGAAGAATGAAACAAGGCTTAGGTTCTCCTTTTGCTTCGGTCTTCTGAAAGACAGTGCAGAAATGCATCGTAGATTACTTGGTAGGGCCACCAGCAAGAGGCCTGAGCCTGAACTCTCCCACTGTGGACTGTCATTAATTATCGAATCAGTATCTTTAATAGACGCGTGTTACTTCTTTTTGTTCATTTATGAATTTTAGCAGACTGAATCAAAGGAATTGGTTCAACAACTAGGTCATTAGCTACAGAGACGATGATTTGCTCATTATCAGGAGATACTGTTCTTGTCTTACCAAGTTCAGGACCATGTGGCTCATGCCCTTTTTCCTATTAATATCTTGAGCCCTGTCCCCATTTTGTATAGGTTGGCTAGTGATGAGCTAATGTCACTGAACTATTTAGACTTCTTGACTTTTCACTGAGTTCATGATTTGCAATTGAGTAATTTTTGCTGTCATTTTAAAATTTTCTTTCACTTTGATTTTAATTTGTATTTCATTTCTTCTTGCCTAAAGTAGATTAGATTACAGACCTTTTCTTAACATTAAGTTCTTAATATGCAAAAAATTTAATCACTAATTGTGCTGCATCTTACAGATTTTGATGTATATTCTTATAATCAATATTCAGCTCAAAAATTTTCTGGAATTTTTTAAATTTGTGTAATAATTTGAAGAAAATTTTCAGCAACTAACTAGTACACAGATATAGTAATATTCCAATCAAAATTCCAATGAAACGTTTTCTGATTATTAACAAATGACCTCTAATGTTTATATTCGCAGCAACAGGCCTGCAATACTCAACACAGTGCAGAAAGTGAGAAACAAAAGTGAAGTTCTTAGATGACATAAATATGATTGACCCTAAAGCTACACAACATTACCTATGCAATACATTCAAGATTACATAAGTAAAGAACATACAAAAGGTTAATAGAATGCAATTATAGGAACACATAAAATGTACCCAAGCAGATGCACTTATATAGTGCCTAACAATAGTACCATTGGACTTCGACAGTGAAATCATACACCTTCCAATGAGCTTACACAAGAGTTGAGTGATGATGTATAAAACAAAAGGAAAGAAGAAACACACAAAAGCTAGACTAAGATCTTACAGATTTCACAAAGAAAATAAAATGGATCTCAGGACTAAATCTAAATGAGATACCATAAGACTTCTAAAGCAAACTTTGGGGAAATCTATGTGACCTGGGCTTTGATAATGAATATTTAATTACAACACTTAAAGTATAAACTACCTTCTATCACAATAAAAAATTTTCCTCCATAAAATATGCTCTTTAAAGTTTGAAAGGACTATTTAAAGTTCCAAGGACTCTGGTGGTCGAAGCAAATTTTGAAAAAAATGGGGTCATGAATATTAAAGGCAAAAGGCAGAGCCAATGGTCACTCTAGTCCAGGTGCTGCAGCTTTGATCCATGAGGGAACGTGCTAGGTTCCTAAGAACAGAATCAATAGGATGCACACAAAGATGTGGGACCCTTTCTATAAGAGCTGAGTTAATGCTTTAATTTGTTGTGTCTCTTTTTTTCAATTGTTTGCGCCTTTTCTCTTCTTAATTTCATTTCCAATTTTTTCTTTTTTCTTCCAATTTTACATACATATATCTGGTAATATGAACAACAGATTGAAAGACAACAGTATGCATTACAAGTAGAGTGAAATCCACTTGCAAAATTTCTTTGCTTAGTGAAGTTCTCTACCACTTGTAATATTTTTTGTTTTAATTCTAATTTGTACTGTCTTTGAATAAATTTTAAAAATTTAAAAACAAAGAAATGAGACAATAATTTCAATACTGCTAAATGTATTTCCTGGAGCTGGGCCTTTAGGCAAGGGAAACTTAAATTAAGTAAAAATAAGATAGTAAATGAACAATTAATTAATAAGTTAACCATTAAGTAATGAAAGAAGTAAATAGATTAAGAAATTAAGAAAATAAGTGATTAGATAAATTATCAGGCAAGTGAATAAATCAAGTCAATAAAAGAACTTTTCTTAAATCAGTATGTCAAGTAGGTGATGACAAGGGCTGCCCAAATAGCTCAATGGATTAAAGCACCTACAAGCAGGCACAGGGAGTGGGGATTCAATCCCTGGATATGCCATGCCAGCCCTGGCCCGAGAGTGTGCTGAGACAGCTATTGAGACTGGGTGTGGTAGCGTGCACCTGTAATCCCAGCTCTTGGGAAGCTGTAAACAGGCAGATCACTCCAAGTCTGATCTTGTAGTGAGATCCTGAACACCCTGTAGACTCTTCCCTAAAAAAGAGAAACTTAAAAAAATGTGATGACAAGGGCCAGCTTCTTTCTTCCTATAGGTGACACTGAAGATAACACAAGGATGTGGAAGACACTAAAATGCTATGTGTTGTAATATGTCATCTTTAGAGAACCTAGTATCAATGCTTAATAGCACATAGATTGATGAATTAAAACAGTACTCATAAACTCTCATTCGTGGATATGTAAGTTTGTCCTTCAAAAGTGCATTCCTTGCCTCAGACACTATGCTATTATCTTGTATTAATTTTCAGTTTTAATTCCTACAAGAAACAATTTAATGTCATGTAAACTGAACATTTACCTAGCATGCAAATGAATGATTAAAGATATAATTGCAAATTAGAAAATACAATCATAGTTTAAATAAACAAATTACATAGTTTACCTGGATGGTTATAAGACATAATTATACATTAGAAGACAAATGATTGTTTAAGTTGAAGAGCAAAGAATTAAGTGAAACTCTACATTAACTCCAATTTTTCACAATGAAATGTTGAGATTTCTACATTAGAAACCCTCCACTCAGAATTATTAAGACACTCATGTGGCAGTAGCAAAAAAAATGGGGCATTTATACTTTGAATAAGATAGTAAATTATTTTAAGATAACTTTTTGGCTTAAGTTCTATTAATATTTGTTCAAGCAAGTTCAGCATAAGTAGCAGTTCAAGATGGATGTGGTTTTAGAAAATTCACAGAATAATACATTAGAACATAGCATTTGTGCAGAAAGCAGAAAACTGCAAGCTTTAAGAGAGATGTCGCCTAGGCACTGAAAAGATTTGGTTCACTGTACTAACAGACACAGTGTCCCAGCTCCGACACAGGGCTTAGTAATAAAAATGACCATGACAATGAGCAATAACAGCCGAAAATTACATTAGACAGGAGCTGTGTAGGTCTAAGTCTCCTAATAGAGATATGAGCCATTTTATTCACAAATGGGTACTTACATATGCAAATCAGTGATAATCACAAAATGTATTGTGATGACAGCATCCAGTCATATGCTCTTTGAATACTATCTTCTGAAATAATAGAATGCTATTGCTAATTTCTTTCAAAGTACAGTACGCAAGAAGACTCTGCACAAGATGCATCTCAGTATTTTAGAGCCAATGAAATTTGTTAATTCTCAAGTTTCTTAAGGATTATAAATTTGGAGTGATGAAAATAGCCCTGATTGCTACTTTCTGCACAGTGTATGTACTAACAGGGACAGCTGTTCTTCTCTGGATTTATGCCACCTATGCAAGTTTAATTACATTTAGAAAATCGCTTTAAGCACTGATACTAACAGTGAAACCAAACTTTGAGATCTGTGTTATGCAGATTTATGCGAGCCTGTTACTCAAACAGTAGAGTTCCAGTTTCTAAGCAAAAACTTTATCCTCTTGAAATGAATTTTAAAGAGAACATCTATTGCTAATTAAATGTGTTACATGAAAGTATCTAGCTCTATTTACTTGTACTATGTCATCAAAATTACTAGAGTAAAGATTGATGGATAGAAAGCACTTAGTCCTTCACAGTCCTATGGTGAAATTCAGTGAAAGCCTGAACACAGTCTGCTTCAGTGATATAATTTAACTGGAAGTTTATCAGTTATTTTCAAAATATTTATTTTTGTTAAAAGACTAAGTTTGAGCATTGCTGTGTCATATGATAATCATTTTGTTTTCTTTCCCTAGTATGTAATAATAAAAAACATTATCAAATAAGTTAAATTATGTTAAATTTCATAATCATGTCCAATTTGAACTCAGTTACTGTCTTCACCACTCTTTTGATCAATGTTTAATCTTTATTTTCTTATGTGAAAAGAATCCTTTCTCTTAGATGATTGGCTTTGCATACATTTGAATGCCTGCTTAACAATCGCCAGGAAATTGTCTTGGGCCAGCCATTCGTAGGGTTTGGAGTCCTGCCAGGTGTCCATGTTGATTTCAGCTGTTCTGCTACACAATGCACATTGTTTTAGTGTCAAGTTATCACTGGGATACTTCCAGACTTTAAGCTATTTAAACTTTCTTATCTTCCATTTTCCATTATGTAGAATATCTAATATATCACTAACAGTAGTTTCCTACGTTAATGAAAGCAAAATATATACAAAAGATTCACATTTCTGAGATAGACACTCTTTACGAGGCGTATTATTGTTTTATAAATACACATTTTGCTCCTAAAAAAAAACCCTTGAATTTCAAACTTTTGTGTTTATAGATTTAAAAAAAGATAGATGAATTTTTATGATCTTCATTTTCACATAAGGAAACTAGACCCAAAAATTAGGGCTGGAAGATAATTTTAAACCCTTATTAATCTTATCTTTTATTTACAAAGAAAACAAATAGATGGAACTTTTATAAAGATTATAATTCTAGGAAACATGTTTTTCTCAATTGATACCTCAGTCTTCTTTTAATTTGTTGCCATATTAAGCACCTACAAATTACAAAACGTAGAGCTCTTCGAGGGAGAGGTTTTATGTACTGGATTTATAAATAACCTGAACCTATTAAAACAACACAATGCTCCTCGTCCAGTCACCTATGTTCAGGGCCTCAGTACTATCTTTCACTTCCCTTTTTGAAGGGCATTGGATATAAGTCAGCAGCACACATGCCTGACTTTCAAGTCCAAGATCCTGAGTTCAGTTCTCAGTACCCCCCGAAGAACAATCATTTCCCTATTTGATTAAACCACTAAGGAGCAGGAGTTCTTAACTGATGTAACCATACAAAGTGTATCCCCATAAGATCTAGTACAGTTTCTTAACTATAAGAACATTGTAATAGTCACTATTTTAAAAATAAAGTTAGGTAACAAAGTTGAATTCATCTTCAGTCATGCTTGGAACAAAATGCTACAGGCTAAATCCTGTCCACTTTTTCATATAAAATTTTAAGTACTCAGAGGATGCCATAATTTCAAAGTAAAAGATGTGATAAATATCAGAACATTAGACATCAAACCAAATAAAATAATTTAATGCCTCCTAAGCAAAATACATCTTGAAAGTATTTATATCACTGACATCGCAATAGAGAGGTTAATAGTTTTCCTCATATAAGGCTGGAGGAAATATAAAGGAAAGAACATATAGAGATATAGCAGAAATATTCGAAGGAACCTGGTCATAAAACAACATTAAGTTTAAGGCTTTAAATTTCTTTAAAAAAATAGAAAGTACCATGTTATAAATCAAGAAGCCAATTATAAAAAGAAAATTACAAAATATACAGTAGATGTAATTGTGATTTATTTGGTATTTCTACTTTGTTTCTAATAAAAGTTTCTTTTGTAGTTCAGGCTAAGCATCACAAGATTAATGATGCACTTAGATAAGTACTTGAAGCTCTTTCAAGCTAGCTCCTTGGAGATCTGGCCATCTTGATTCAGCCCACAAATTCCTATAATTGATTAAGGTTATGGAAATAATAAATGTGTATCTAAACAATCTTCTCTCGGTCCCATTTTTTTCTGTCCTATCTACAAACTTCCTATAGTATTAGAGCTCTTCAGAATTTCCATTGCAAGTACAATGAGGCATTGACAACATTGCTTTCAAATTTGTATCCTTAAAGTTGTCATTTACTATTGTTCATCTACCTCTAAGTGAAATGTTCATGTTGGGTTTGGCTCTGCACATCTAATGCATAGCATTTCGTGGTTTTGAAATGAATCTGTGTTTCAATGTTAGAGCAAATCATCTGATACTTTGTTGATGAATCATTCTGTCTTCAGACTTGGAGGCCAGGAATTATTTCTCAGATATCAGAATGATTCCTGAACCTAGAGTTACCTCATGATTTCACTGGAAAGTTGTATGTGTTAGGAAAGCAATATAAAATATGTCTTTAAATTTTATTACCAATATTTTAATAATTCAACTGTAATCTGAATTATTCAGGCAGGTAACCACATAATTTTATTTATATAAAAACAGTTGTAGATAGTATATATGCACATAAAGTCTGTGAGTAGTAATTCTGCTGGGTACATCCTTTAACAGAAATTGCAGATTATAGAAATTATATAGAAATATGTACAAAATTAAAATTGAGATGAAATTCATTCATTTCCATGGAAGGTGACAAACTATATTGTGAACAATTTACAGTGTGTGCTTCATAGAATCACTGTAAGAACACATATGTTCAGAATGGATTTCCACCTGGAGAAGTACAAATCATAACATCATTTGTTATCAGCATATATAAATAAAAGACTTTGCAAACCAAAAAAAAAAGACTCATCTCTCATTTTTTAAGGTATGGGTCAAAATGTCTTACCAAAACACTAGTTACATATATTCTTATTCTGACCCTTACCTATTACCTCCAAATATTAACTTATTTGGAAATGAAGAAACTAGGCAAAATAGTTTAAATGAGAAGAAATTGGAGCAAGGGGGTGAGTTTGGGGTTTCAGCCAATATGATGAACATTCTTATAAGAAGATGATTGCACAAAGACAAAGGCACATAGAAAGAATGCAAGCTGACAAGGAATGAAGATGTTGGAGTCTCACAGCTTTAGGAAATACCAAAAACTCCCAGCCATCACCCAAAGTGAAAAGACAGGAACACTCTAGGTTAGGGGGAGCACAGACATCTCACCAAACTAAACACTTATGCTGCAATACTCTGAAGCATTGACTTTCTGCTGTCTAAAGCCACCCCACTCATGACACTTTATTAGGGAAGCCTGAGGAGTCAAACATGTACTTGATCTTGAAAACAGAAGGATCATTGTGAGTTCAAGCTATCTAGTGAGAGCCTGTGTAAAATACATTGAAAGAAACACTTCTCTGGAACTCTAGTTATGTGCCATTGTATTAGTAGCAGCTGGAATCATGGTGGTGGCTTATAGTTTCGAATTCAGTGGGAAATAGGATAAGGATAATGCAGAAAGTGTGTTAAGTTATTTCATTTAGATTAAAGCTTTCATTCTTTTAAATGAATCTCAGTAAGACTTCAGATAATAACTAGTCACAGTACTATATCAATGGTGGGGAAACAGGATGGTAGTTAGTTGGGAAATTACTGAGCAGATCTCATCAACATTGAGGTCTAGGGAGGAAGGGATGGAAAGAAATTTAAAATAATTCACAGAAATGATGGTACTAAGGCTAAGTCTTGAAGAGTGAAGTTAATTGAACTAGGAAAGGAACTAGAGAAAGGAGTTCTGTAGGGGGAGGGTGTCTCCATAAAGAGCTTCCTACTCTCTGGTTAAGACATAGGAAGCAACTACAAACCTACTCTCCAGCCTTGAGGGTCAGAAAATTGTTTAGGAGTGAAACTGAAAGTGAAACCTACAGCCATCAAAAATATATACATTCAAAATATAGTTGATATTTAGTATATTTTCTTTGATTTCAGAACATAAGGATGCCTCTGAGTAATAATGGATTTTCATGTATTCATGACTAAGCAGTTCAGAAAGATAAAAGCATGAATGATATCACTTTGAAGTGTGATTTTAAATCTGTAACCTATCGTATTTTGAATTAAAAAAATACATCTGAATACACTTTTTTAAGGCAAAAAAGTTTTTGTTAATTGTTTTACAAAGACAATCTCTAAGCAAATTCAGAAAGATGAGTTGGTGCTTCTTGGAGGTTTGAATTGAATGTGAAGATTCTCCCACCTTAAAGCTGAGATTCTTTCACTGTTGCTAGTGGTCGTACTGTTGGCGGGGTTGTATAGGCCAACATACCTCAACTCATAAGATGATACGGAGATTTTGGCTAGAAATTTAGTATAATTATCATGTTCTATATATAATTGTGGGGTGTATAATTGTAGTATATTTTTATGGTAGACCACTATTTTCAGTGAAAATGTTTTAATAAGCAATTGGAACTCAAAAATACTCAGAACTCAATTTCTGTTCTTTATTTAAAGATACAGGGGAGAAAGTATGGTAAAGAAATGAAGAACATATGTCATAGAATCAGATAAGTGCAATTTCAAAATTTTGTTCCACCTATTTCTAATGTTGGACATTTGTATAATTGCCCAGGCTTCTTTGTATTTTTCATTCAAAAAACAGAATATGACAGTTCCTACTCATAGAGGCCGCAGAATTTAGAAAATCAATGATGCTGATTGCTTGCTAAACATTACTTTTGTTTTTAGTAAAAAATATAGAAAGCTTTCTTTGCTAATTTTCATTTGTCAGGTATTTCACTTGTGTGAAGTTCCTTGGGAGGCAAAAGGACTAGATAGGAGGGATCATTTGTTGTTTTTATTTTAGCTTTTAAATGTACAGCATACAGGGGCAGAGAGAATGAAAATATGTCTTCTAGCTCAGATTGCTAGAGTTTGAGTATGAGCTTCATCTATGATGAGATTTCTCATTTCCCCTTACCACAGATTTTTATTGTAAAGTAGGTAAACTTAACAGTAGTTTTTGTAAAGGGCAAAAAGTGCGTTGAGTGTGACACAAAAAACCAGCATGGCTGGAGCTCTGCAAATATTTCTGGTGCACAATGAGGCTGCTACATGCTATGGTGTATGACCCCCAGAAGAGTCCTGACTGCATGCATAGGCACGTCTATCCCAGCAAGTGACCCCCAGAAACAAGTCTTCAGATGTTCGTAGCAGTTTAGCTCAAGGAGAAAATGCACAACTCAAAATTTAGTCATCACAGGAATGTGATTCTACAACTCCAAAATAATGTGATTCAACAATAATCCAAATAATACAATGAATGGATCCACTGAACACTCTAGCTGGCAGAACTGAAGAAAGCCAAGTGTGGCTAGCAGAAGCTGTGCATGCTAAGTACTAAGAAGAACATGCAGGAAGGGAAAGGAAGAAGAAAAAGAATTTCAACAAATAAAGACAAGATTTTCCAAATATTGATCTAAGGCATCAGTTTGTAGATTCAAAGAAATATATAAAGCTCAAGAAATAACGAAGAAGATAAAGCCATGTAATCATGTGGCAGAACAAATAGAAGAAAAAGCTGTAGGAGATAGGAAATTGGACAGCTGACTATTCGACAACAAAGAGGCACAAAGAGAAGAGGACTTACATATTCCAAGATGAAATAAAATTCTTATATAAAAATTAAACAATGTAATTTACGATATCCATTTCACTGACAGGGAACAGAGAGAATTCATTCCGAGTTTGCCTATCAAAGGAAATATGAGCACTGAGGCCTAGACAGAAAACAGAATCACAGATAGAGAGATGAAAAAAATAGTGGGGAATAATAAAGCATTCTAAGTGAAAAACAGTGAGCTCCTCCTGGGATGATATGTCTCAACTATAGCACGCAAATCAGGTCACCGCATCAGGGATACTCATACAATCATAGCAATAATTTAACCTCCTAAAAATGCAAAACTGCAAAACAATGCATCTTCTAAAAGCATAAATTGTCCTCTCTAATTGTAACCACTATGCTTTCTATATATTATGTTAATATTGTATTTAATTACATATTATATAATCTGGTTTTGTTATTTTGAAATTTTATGTAAATTTAAAATTGTTTTATATATTTGCATGTGCCATTTTTCATTAATAATTCTGAGGCATTTTTGTGTTGTTGTGTGTAGTATTTTAACATGCCTTTTAATAAATATATCACAGGGGCCATGGAGCTGGCTCAGAAGAATAAACGTTTCCCTGGCAAGTGCAAGGTCCTGAGTTCAATCTCTGTTTCTGCAGAAATAAATAAATAAATAAAATAGCTATAACAAATGTTTCATTTTAGTGTTGAACTTACATTTGTATGTGCTTTTCCTATTTGCACTAAAATTGTAGGCAGCACACTGATGTATAAATTTCAGGGAAACACAAGTATAACACAAATACATCAAGCCACATATATCAGTAGCAATTACTTTACCAATGTAAATGAGTTTTGTGACCTCCAAGCTTGCTTGTTTTCTCTTTCTTTCCTTCTTTCTTT
Source organism: Ctenomys sociabilis (assembly GCA_004027165.1). NCBI lineage: Eukaryota > Metazoa > Chordata > Mammalia > Rodentia > Ctenomyidae > Ctenomys > Ctenomys sociabilis. The sequence goes on from PVKA01024022.1 coordinate 13,965, forward strand.
CCTTCTTTCTTTCTTTCTTTCTTTCTTTCTTTCTTTCTTTCTTTCTTTCTTTCTTCTTTCTTTCTTTCTTTTATCCCAAATACCTTTAGTCCTATTTAGTTTTAAGAACAACAAGCTAGTAATAAAAAATATTGGTGAAATCCTTCTTCCCTCAAATATTGTTTTTTATGCTTGACCAGATAATTTGGAAGACATTCCAGGTCATAAAGACTTAGTTGACCAGGTTGATGTGGATGTGAAGACAAGGGAAGCCAGCTGCACCTTGGTCTCTTGTTTCATCCTGTTCCTCTGTGAGATGCCTACAGGTGGAAGATAGGTGATGGTTGTCTTTTTCCAAAGGGATAGCTTGGTCTTATGACATCAGAGAGAAAAGTAAATGACGGCTAATTTTTTTTATAAACATTAGAATTAGAATCCTCAATATGTCTGAATTTTACAAATGTTTGTTGAAAATAAACCTATGACAAATGGCAACATAATCTAAGTCTCATAAAGAGCACACAGAACAAAATAATGTAACATAAAGTAAAATTATAAATTATGCACACCACAAAGAGGGGAGTAGAAATATTATGGATAATAATAAACTATGTAAACAGATTTATCCATTTTTTTCTCTATGGTTTGGCTCCTAGCATTCCGCCTAGGTCGATTAACTTTGCATGTTCATATAACCCTTCTTAAATCTATTAAGTACATGTTTGATCAATCCTGTCACACAGATAATTTAGTATTATCATGAATACAGTTACAGCAAAAATATAAAATTTCTTACATTTTGTTTAAAAAGCAAAAAGCATTATCTTCTTACATACATTTAGGGAAGTGATAGATCATGTCATCCTTCCTCATACTCCTCAAATAAAATAACTAAGTGAGTCATTTGCCAATTACATTTCACATGAACATAAACTGCAGCTGTTGTATCAGTCAGGTTCGGTTCCAGAGACAGAATCAGTAGAAAATATATGCATCGTTATGAAAGGGCATTTGCTAGATTGTCGTGTAGTGGTAGAAGTGGAAGAGTGAACAATCCTGCATGTTGAAGCACTAAGCACACAGCAGACACTAAGCCCAAGACAGAAGCAAAGGAGAGACCCAGGATGTGGCCCTAATCTAGGTTCAAGTCCCAGCTCTGTACTGGAGGCTTGCTGCCATGAGTCTGCACTAGAAGACTGAAAGAACCAGAGATCTAGAAAGTAATGTCCACAGGAGACAGCACCAAGAAATATCTGCTCGAGCAAGCTGGATCTCACTTAAGCTAGGAACACCTTCTTTTCCTATCCTTTTTTACCCCATCCCATTTACAAGTCTGTTAGTTGTTGGCACACATATCTACATGGGACTTCCCATCTCATTTTCTGCCACAGAAACTTTCAGAACTGTGCTTCACCAGTCTGCTAAGTGTTTCTTCATTCAAGTTGACATACGGTTATAACTGTTTTACACTCTATGCTGTGTATAGATTTTAGTCCATTGCCTACCATATATTAAACATACAATAAATAAAAAAACTGACTGAAAGAACATGAGTGTTATGTGATGTTTTAATCAAATCAGAGACACAGATACAGATAACCTATGTAGGTTTTGACTAAGCTATGCTTCAATAAGTAGAATCTAAAAGTTTATTGTCCTTCAACAAAAGCTTTATCTATTGATGGGGCTTTGTGTCTTATGAAGGTTCGCCAGAGAATAAGCTCACAGAACCTATCTAACTGAGGTTCTACCAGTTACCTGTGCATTTTGGTGTAAGACATTCAAGTAGCAGAGTGCGGGAGAACAACATGAAAATCACACTTTGGCTCTGAAACATTTCTGCTTCACAAGGAAGTTGTTTCACGTCATAAGACTATGCAGAATTTTAAGAGAGAGGAAAATATGAACATTCTAGAACTTCTGAGGGAAGAAGAGCCATGAATGTTGAGCCAGGAGTATTTTTTTAAGACAATAAAACTTTTAGGTTGTACTTACTGAAGTCAATACCTACATTGGTTACCTATATTTCTGATTTGATAGTGTTGTAGTAATTTCTAACTCATCCAGAAATTAACTAGAGTAAGGCAAGGTGGCGCAGTCCTGTGATCCCAAATTTAGGGAGCTTGCACAAGAGAACTTCAAGTTCTAAGTCCCACCTAGGCAACTTAGCAAAATTCTGTCTCAAAATTAAAAAAAAAAAAAAAATTAAGAGGGGATGTAGCTCAATATCAAGGATCTAGATTGAAACACTAGAACGTCTGAAAGAAAAAAATAGATAATTTTACAAATATATATGGAGTAGGAATTTTACTTAGAATATTTTAAATGCCATGGGGAGTATGAGATATAGGGGAATGTTATTGGATACAATGCATATGCACAGAGAGAACTATCTGAGAATAGCATTGTAGTTTTAATGGAAACAGTCAAAATGTAGACTGGAATCTGAGTTCTAATTCTTGTCTGCTACATGCCCTGTGAGAAGTAATTCATTATTTAAATTTTCAGTGCTTTGCAGGAATTGAGCAAGTGATCATTGTTGGGCTGGGTAAAGAGCAGTGAATTATAAAATCTGCATTAGACTGAGTGTAATAGCTGGTGACTTCCATGAACACAAGGAACCTCCAGCCCATTCAGTGTAAGATGGAGATAACAGATCACAGCTTATTTTGTACTACTCTGTGTAGAGTACAAAATGACTATATTCCCCACGGGAAGTTGATACTTGTGCACAGCATGTCTTCGTTGGTTTCTCACCACCTCTCCCTCCATCTCCTGCTCCCCTTCCTCATTGAGAAAGATCTACCAATTTCTATTATCAATTTTTTATTCAGCTCTTTGTTTCTACTTCGGATTTCTCATATAGAACAAATTATGTTAACTAGATTGTGTGTGTCAGATTTCTTTTACTTCACATTATTGTCTCAAAAAGCATTCATTTTCCTACAAATGACTCATTTATTCTTCTTTATGCTAGAGTAGTACTCCATTATGTATCTTTGTATCCACTCATCTCTTGATTGGCATGTAGGCAACTCCAATATTTAACTATTATGAACTGTGTTATTGTAATCAAGGATATGTGTGTATTACCATAACAGGAAGCATTTTAGTCCTGGTAAAATACTTAGAAAAGAAATAGCTGGATCAGATGGAATTTCCAAAGTCAGTTTTTTGAAGAATATCCACTCTGATCTCCATTCCCATCATCAGAATAGATGGGTTCTTTTGCCTGCCTGCCTCTTTAGGCATTCATTGCTATTTCAGTAGTATATAACTTAATTATTGCTGCAAGTATCATAAAAGATATGTGTTTAGCAAAGAAGGCACTCCAAACTTGGGTAACTGATACATACTGGGAATTATGCGTAGCTCATCAAGTTGTCTGAGTCTGATGTGCTGATGTTGGTGAGGGAGTGGGAGGAGCCCATGGCATATCACAGGCACGAACTGTTCCACAGTCAGGTACTACAGACACATCTAATCTATGCACAGTTAGTAGCCGAATAATATCTGTTTGATTTTGAAAGGAAAACAAAGAGGAAGACAATCAGTATATTTCAGAGTGCCAAGATCAAAACCAAAATTAAAGCTGGTTTCCCCTCATTGTATTTTTTTTTCAACTGAGTGAAAAGCAGTGTCAGTGTGATTAATGATGCCCTGCCCATTAGGATCTTCTGAAATTTGCTGTCATAATTCATGCTTGATAAAAGACAGAAAACAAAATATTACAACTGACATAAAGTTCACCTTGAATACTGTGATAACCACTGTCAGTATCTCAACAGATGGTATTAGAGATATGACTTTTTCATGAAAAATAGCTTTGAAGGAAACATGACTACACTCTCCATGCTGTTCCAAAACTATAAAACTTCTTATTTTCAGTCTTTTTTTTAATTTATGTATTTGGTACAGAGTCTCTCTGCAGCTTCTCCTGTTTTCATCCTCCTCAGCACTGAGATTACAGAATGTGCCTCCACACGTGGACTAAATTTCAGTCTTTTTGAGACAGGATCTTGATATGTAGTTCAGGCTAGCCTTAAGCTCACTTTGTAGCCTAGGCTGGTCTTGAACTCACAACTATAGAGAGCCCTTTCTTGTTCTCATCCTGGTCCCAGAAGTTTATATTTGTAATGCCATGGATAAAATTATTGTTATCCCATCAAGTTAATTCTAATCTCGCACTTCCAGTGCAATTCACAGTGAGAATAAAGACACTAAGACACACGTGCAATTATGAGGAAATGAGGATTCCCAGCCACGAAGATGGCTATCCAGAACAAAGACCCTGACTCAGGGCTGAACATGTGCTCTATTCATTCATTGAAAGTGGAAGAATGACTGAGAGTGGCATGAAGTAGATGAGTGCTGTGATCTGGGCTAGAAAGGAGGCTGCATTTGCCTCTGTAATATGCCAAGAGGAGCATATGCATAAAGAGTAATCTGCATTACACAGTTAAGATAGTTCATAATGTTTTTGAGTCAGTGCTTCAGCTCTGATGTGTAATGTTTCCAGACCCAGGAAGTCATAGCCTCTACCTCCAGGCTTAATTCAAGCCAACAGCATGGAGCATTGGCTCTTCATCCCATGTCAGTCTGGCTCACAATAAAGAGCACCAAGTGGGGATGTGGGGTAACATGCATAAAGTCTTCCTATATCACAGCAACACCTTGGCTAGAGCAATATGCATTGCTTACAGCCAAATGAAGAGATAAGGCAAAGTCCTAGACAGCTCTACATATCAGCACATAGAAATAGGGTCAGGCACAATGAAAGCAGAGATAGTTGCTCTTCTTTCAAAGAGAGTTTCCCAGATGGTCCTCCACGTGCAGATATCCTGCTGCCTCAGCATCCTGATTACAAGAATATAGACTTGTGCCAACTCGCGCAACTATGCTGTTACAAAATTTCTTTCGATCTGAAAATAGTTTGTGAAAATACTTATGCATCAATAAATATAATTCTTTTCTTCTATGCTAGAAGTTTTCTTTTTATTAAAAGCTCTTATTCCAGTCTTTAAAACTTTAAGGATTTAGAAATTAATAATATCTACTTCATGATACATGTTCATCACTTCTCTTTCAAACATGCTGGTCATTCTTCAGCTTCTAGTTAGTGTATAGGCCAGAAAACTCTACACAGCTATGTGCTTTGCCTGAGTAGTTTTCCTGGCCTCTACAATGTGCTGATGGCCATAAGTAATGACTGAAGAGCGAACAATGCACAGCAGTTCCTCTCATGGCGTCCCTAATGTTCCTCCCTGCCAAACAAATGATGAGAACTAGCATGGGATGGAAAGCAATATTTGAATAAAGATGATGAAATACACAGGGATGATGAACACTTACTCAGTGCAAGCTGAGATTTTAGTCTTCTATCTCCATTCACTTAATTCATTACAACTTTTTGCTCAAGGATAAATTAATCTATGGCTCCTCCCATTTTTAGCATTGGTCTTTGTACTATAATTTAGAGGAGGCTTCAGGCATTATTCTCAAGTGGTAATTTATGGAATCTTCTTTGCCTCTTGCTTTGACCGCTGAGCCTGCACTGCAGTTGCACCTGCAAGTGTTACCAAGGGGAAAGCCACACGAGCAGCACCACTGCAAGCCTTTATGGGCCCAGTCACGTTGGCCACGGACAGGTGCTTGTGAAGTGATTTTGTGCTGTCTGGGAAAGGTTTCCCAGTACTTTCTCATTTTCAGTGGGCGGTTTAGCCTGCCATAAGCCAATTTATTTTTATAGAAAAGATAATTTTTACTTATAAGAGCAATTTCGTGAATCCTAATAGCCACTTGTCAAAAAGGTATTATTTCTGCTTCACCATGACACAGTGCAGGTTTTCTCTATTTAATTCAATCCGTTGCTCACATTGAAGCAGTGAAATACCTGGGGAGTGTTTGGGCTGTGAGGAAAGCATTTATATTATGGCTCAGGCTCTGCAATGGGTGCATGAAAGATATGACAAAGATTCATCACCTTTTGTATTATGCATAATAATCTTTGAGTTAAAATTTCATGTTGATTGCATGCACATAGAATTTTTTGCTTAAATATCTTCATAGATAAAATGATATCAACTGATTGACAATTTATCAGTAATAGAGTGTTAGTATATAACTAACCAATGAGGAAATGTTAAAGTCAAGAAAAATGCACATAAAATAAGAAAGATAACAGGTAATAGAGTCAATACTAAGTGATACCACTAAGAAAAAGAACAATGTGACTCTTCAGATTTCAAAGAATATTGCATTGAGAGGCACAATGACATTAATTTCTGTGAAAATACAACTGACTGCATGGAACACACTTCATTCTTGCCATGAAGCAATTCTGGAAGTCTCCTTGTGAGCATCTCACATTGTCCAGGCTGCCTCCATGTCTTGAAAAATTTCAAAATGGTACACCCTCATGATGATTTGACATAAGGAATACCCAGGAGTCCTGCGTTGCTCATTCCAGGGAATGAGGTGGCTAAGAACATGCAGTCCTGTGCTTACAAACCTCCCCTTTGACTACAGGGAACGCTGCAGCAACATTCACTGGATTTGATACACACCAACCATCTCTGCTCCCTGCAAGTCCAACTTACTCCAACATGCTGACTTGTCTCTTTGGAGCGTGTGTTTTTTCTTCAAATTTATAGGATTGTAATTGAAATGATCATCGGCATATCAGAAACTATAGTGAGGAAGAATGTCAGCTGCGACAATAATGCTAGTGAAGAATTCAAACACAAGAAGTGTTCATGAGGTTGTGGAGCAAAAGGAATCCTTTTATATTGTTGGTGGGAACGCAAACTAGCACAACCATGAGAATCAATGTGTGACAGTCTTAGTTACTTTTCTCTCGTTGCTGAGGCAAAATATCCAACACCCAAAATGAAGGAGGGAAAGTTTTATTTAGCTCCAAGTTAGTGGAGGATTCAGGCTATCATCTGGCTCTGAGGCAAGCGGCACATTGCACAGAGGTAACTGTTCAAGGCAGCAGAAGGCAGCAAAAACAGCGAGAGCCAAAGAGGAGAGAGTAGGCCTCTTTGCCTTCCTTAAACTGTGTGAGGTTTCACTTCCCAGAGGGCCCTTTATCCCCTCCTCATCTCCATCTCCATGCCCTCCTTTTACACAAGACAAGGACTTTCACCAAGTTAGGATGCTGGCCCTCTGCTGAGTCATCTAGTTAAGCTTCTAAACTTGCCAAATTGACACATTGTATCAAACATTATAAGAGACTACAGAAAAAAGTTAAAAACAGAAATTCTCTGTGATACACATATGTGCCATCTGGATTCTTTCCTAAAAGAGTGAAAAGATGACACATGCATGCCGTTGCTTACAGCAGCACATGTATAATAACTACTTATAGAAGTGGCCAAATGCTAATCAACATATGAATGAATGAATGAATGAATGAATGAATGAATGAGTGAATGAGGAAAATATGCTACCTAACTGGTATTATATAAATCTACTCAATCATTAAGAAGAATAAATTTGAGGCATTTTAGAAAATGGGATGAAACTTCTGACTATAATGCTAAGTGAAATCAGTTGCACTCAAAAAGTTAAATATCACAAAGTGTCTTTTATGAGACACCTAAATTACAAATAATCAAAAGAGCAAAATTAAGCATTGGTTATTGGAAGCAGAGATGTAGACTATGAAGAAATGGCAAGGCACTCTGGATAGACTGAGACCAGAGAGAGAGGAAGAAAAGCGAAAGTAAAAGGTGTCAAGACATGCACAAAAGTCCATTTCCCATGGTGAATGTACATTATATACTAACAGAAGGGACAAAATAAAATAGAACTTCAAGGAGATAAAAGAATTAAGGAGGAAAACTACAGTTTTGGTCCTGTGGATGACAATACTGAGAAGAAAGTGATAATTGCATTTCCATAGCATAATGAACTTAAATAAAATTAAAATGATGACTGAGCATTTTAGCATCTTATACATACATACATATATATATATATATATATATATATATATATATATATATATATATTCTGAGGTCTAAATATCTGAACTCCTTACATATTATTCTGAACCACTTAAGGAATTCAGAGATGGGTGTAATTCATTTTAATGATACCAGAGTAGAGAAGGTAAAGGAATATGCTTCAGAAACATCCCAGTTAATTGTTATAATAAAAGATATCTTAAGGAACTCAGACAGATTGATGATCTCATCAAGGAGAATGTTTTATAAGAGGCTTATTCATAACAGATGTTTAATTTAGATTTAGCTATTCTATGAAGCTGAGTAGCTTTCTGGAGGCTATAGGCATATATCAAAACATGCACAGTAAATGTAATGATAACAGAAAATTAAGAATATTGGTGTAGGGAACACCTAGCTTTGAGGTATAAGAATTACCAGGAAAACCTTTTGAAAATAATCCTGAGATTTTTGAACCTTCTAAATCATCCTGCAACCTTCCAAAACTGCTTGTGCTCTCCTCATGCCCTGCATGTCTATGGTACTGAGATCTAAAGAGCTGTGCAAGAATGTGTAATGTTAAGCCTTGAGGACCCATTATTCTGCTATCAATGAATTATTATCTGGAGGGAATGGTCATCCTCAGGATTTCTATATAAGATCTGGTACCTCTTGGTATTGGCTGCACCACTGTGTTTATTATTTTTTTGAAGATATTTTTACCTCTTGGTCAAGGGGAGAAAGCCTCACTGAAGGAAACGCTGTCCTCCTGGGTGCTCCATGATAAAGTCCAAGAATTAGGAAGGAATCAGACTCTTCTCACTGCAATTCAAAGGCCAAATAAATCCAGATGATTTAGGCTGTAGGAAGGAAATTAATCACCACTTATCCGATAAGAATACCAAGAATCGTGTGACTCCACGAAAGATAGCAGAATTATAGGTGGCAATAAATCTGAAGGAAACTTTGTTTGTACAAACTTTGTAAAATGTTCAACTGAGAGAGATGGCTCAGTATAATATGCGCTTCCCTGGCAAGTGCAAGAGCCTGAGTTCAATCCCCGGTTCTGCCAAAAACCAAACAAACAAACAAAAACAAAAACAAAAACAAAAAAAACATTGTTGGTTTTATACCAAAACATTATGAAAACAGTTTGTAATGTATTAATTCATCAAATCCATCTTGTCAAGGCATCTTTAAAATGTCTCATTGATATTTGTACTTCAATAAAGCAAAAATAAAATAAATAAATAAAATAAAATGTTCAACTGCTAAAACGAGTTCTCCTGAGTCAGTCCATGTGCACATAAGAATCCAAAACAGCGACAGGAAGGACTTGCAAGCACATATGTACGTGCCTGTGGGCACCTGCTTCTTCTCTGAGAATGAGAAAATGAAATATATGAAGCAATAATTCATCTTGAACAATTACTCTGAGTTCTACTTTGCATTTTAAAAGGTTTAATGATAAAAATAAAATACTTAACTAGTTAATCAGTTGCTATAAAACAAATGCAAGGGCAAGAAAGGTGTACATCAAACACCATAAATAACATCACAAAATGCACAGCTTATCAGAATATTGTTAGCTTTTAAATTCTAAAATTAAAATAAGTATGTGGCATTATTACTTAGGTTTGTAAGACCAAAATATTTCACAATGATGAAACAATTTCTCAATGAAAATATTACCCTCATGATTAAGTTATTGAAAAGCTAATACTAGCTAGTGGTCATTTTTACTCCCACTTGTCTATTCAGAGTTGGGAGAGAAGATTGAAAAATCACACATAGCTCCTACAAGCTGTTGTAAGTAGGGGATATTGAAGTTAATTTTCTTCAGTGGACACATCCTGATGAGATATTACTGGTATTTTATTTGCTCTAGACTTGCACAGGACCAACTTATAGCTATCATTTCCACTTACCAATGAAATAGTGCTGTGAATGTTCACTTTGATGTTTTGGAGCTCAACACCAGTTGAGAATGGGCGATCCACTTTGCACATCACTTTGAAACATAGGCCCAAGATCAGATGCACAGCCCTAAGAACAGAGGATTATTAGCGATAGAGGCCAGGCATTCTAATCCTTCCTCTGTGGCTTCTTAGAAACTCTACGGACCTGCTCTTCGTGCCATTGCCACTGGGGGTCATAGCATCAGAAAAGTTTGAACAGTATCCTGTAATTGACAGTGTTTTCTTTGCTCTGAGTACAACTTCGTGTGCCACTCTAATACACTTTGATCAATGAGTCAAAGGCACCCACTAAACGGTGCCTCTTTCATTGTTAGAAGTATCACAGCATTCAGACTATTGCCTACGAGATCATTGGGTCTTGGAACCCTTTCCAATTTGTCAGGCCTCTGGATTTTCATAGGATTCATGCTAGTCTCCTACCCAACATTCACACTGACAGCTGATGCACCCTGCTCAGCAGTTCTCCTCAGCATGATGTCATCAATAAACAAGAAGTATGATGTTTTATATGCTGTTAACAAGATTGGAAAGAGTATTTTGCAGAAAGTATAAGAGTTGATGTTATACCGAGGGAAGAAAAGGCAGTTCCATGATTGTCCAAGTTTCAAGAGGCAAAATGACAGGTGATCTTTGTTGAAGGCGGGGGCACAAAACAGCAGTGCTATAGCAATATTCATCCCATAAGTTAGAGACTGTCTTCATCTAATCCAGTGAAATTGCATATCTGTAAGAACAGCTGAGGTTAATGTTACCATCCAATTACAATTATGTTTTTATTCTTTAAAGAGCACCCAATTGTATTTTCATGCAGCAAGGCCCTCTTGATATTTTCAACCAGAACTTAAGGTTCTTCAGACCTGACCACTGTAGGAAGCTTCTGCACCTTCAGTGCCTTGAGGGTGTAACCAAGTTCCTCTTTTATTCATGAGTGCAATGGTTTCTTAAATTTATTACCATTAACTTTAAGAGTAAGTGGAACATTCTCTTTTATCCTCCCTAAGGTGAAAACTAATTTCCCAGAAGTGAGCATCAATGCTATGATTCCCACATTATTAAATATATCTGTTTTTCTGTGCGTTCTAAAAACTCGACAATAACCCCATTGTTTACCGCCTCCAGACAGATGGCCAGATTTGCCCCATAGATTCACTTCTTATAGAAGTTTGCAAAAGCTGTGCTGCCAACTCGACCTTATTGCCTGGATAGATCAATCAGCTAACTACTGAACTATCCTCACCACCATGGGTTGGGAGAACTCCTGGGTGAGATTATTGTTCTTTGATGACTATATTTATATATTTTTATGCTTATTGTGCTAGCATGCTCAGAAACCACTCTGATACCATCCACGGATTCCTCTTCATGTGTATGGAAAACATTGTACATTTCCTTTGGATTTCTCGAGTTTTCTCCTCTAGCTCCTGTGGTGAGGCTGGGACTCTAGAGGTGAGAGGAATACAACAGAGCTCCTCACAGAATGCTCCTCATCCAGGACAGCACAGCTGCATCAGCACAGGGCCCCACCTGGGTGCTCTAGATCTCTGAGCCCTGAGCCTGTCTGCTGAGACATCTCCACCCCACGACGTGGTTCCATCCCCTCCACTCCTGCTTCTCTTTCTTTTGTAAAGCAAGAGGTCTTGTAGAGACCCATGTAACCGTGTTATGCCTCTGTGACAGCTGCACTGGGGAACAGGCTTGATGTTCAGCCTAGTAGATAGACAAGATGAAGGGCATCTTGGAAGCTGCCTAATGGCTCTCAGCTTTCTGTGTGCACCTCAGGCTGAGTGTGCAGTCATGTCTTTCAGGGGCCCCGCCCTCAGGCCATCCAAAAGAGTGTGCACCACGGCCTTGATTATTACCCATAGCACTCTAGCTACAGAAACAGCCATAATCACTTGCTCTCCAACATGATGCCACTGTATACCACTGGTCGCCATGTCCTAGTTCCCTTGAAAAGAATGCACTTCCCTCAAGTGATGCAATGGTTGACACATGGAGTCAACTTGAGAAGTCTGGAAACTTAACTACGTGAATCAGCGGGGACCAGGATGCTCATTTCAGAAACATCCTGAGCCTTTGGAAGAGGCGGGAAGGGAGGTGGTGTAAGTGCTACACCCAGCTTAGGGCCGAAAGCTTACACACAATAAAAGAGAGGAAGAGAGGCCTGCTCTCCCCTTGCTTCCTCTTGCTGCTTTTGGTGTCTTCTGCCAACCACAACTGTTGCCCCTCATCACTCCATCTTGCTGTAGAGCCAGCTGACTATGGACTGAAACTTACATAAGCTGTGAGCTAAATAAATCTTTCCTCCCTTATTTTTGGGCTTTGGGTATTTTGTCTCAGCAATGAAAGAAAAGTAACTAACAAGACATATGTCCTACGCAACACTAGAATTTTACTTAACTCTCTTTTGTGTGGCCGGGGCTAATGATAGTTTCTGTATCAGTCAAAGTCAGTGGTGCTCTCAGGAAGAGAGTAGGAGATTTAAAGCACAACTCATCTGAGGTGGTGCTCATTTGCTTGAGATCGCCAATCTTGAATAATAAGCCAGGGTGCCCTGCTTCTCTCTTTTCTGCTGTCTAATCCCAATTACATTGTTCTCTGACTGACACCATCCTGGTGACAAAGAAGCCAGGCTAATGCCAGCCAGAGTTTTCTGAAGCAGAGAGCATGGCAAGGAGTAGACAGTATAACTGTGAGTCCAAGTCAGAATAGCAAGGGATCTCATGCCACGGTCAAGCTTTTATCTTCTGCTAGTGTCAAAATCTTTATAGGCAAAGCTGTTATTTACTTAAAGAAGCAACAATAAGTTAAACCTTGTCTCATGTGATGTACCCACTAATTTATAGTCGCTGAAGTTATTATTTTGAGCTTTTCCCAAAAAATAGAATAGCAGTCTATTAATAATAGTCTTTCCTGATTAAAATGTTTGAGTGCACAACATATTTTACATATTATCTATTAAAGTACTATAAAATCATATTTGTATTTAAAACAATGATTATTTAATGATGAATTTATGAGTTATAGGACAATTATTCAATAAAAGGCAGTTTCGCTTTTCATTATTTGGAACTACAACAAAATAAATTTAGAAGTCTTTATTCTAGGAGTGGATAAATACAATTGCTATGGTTTGTGTCTAGTTGTCCCCCCAAAGCTTCATGCAGTCATGGGGCCTCTCCTGGAGTCTGTGACTCATTGCTGTGGGTGTGGATGGTGCACCTGCCTTGGGGCATGTAATCTGCATCACAATGTAAGGAGGGGAGAGAAGCTAGCTGGCTGCCTGAGCTGCAGCCACTCTGTTCTCTGCCACCATTATGAAAGGCTACTCTTTACCATGTGCCCCTCTGCCTTGGAGCCAGCTATGTATGGACTGAATCCTCCAGTGACTTTGAGCTAAATAAACCTTTCCTTCCTTCATTTTGAGTGTCTGGTATTTATCCCAGCAACGAGAGAAAAGTAACTGATACAGCAATGTTTATTACATGTGTGCACATATTATCAGTATAAAATTCAAACATATAACCTGTAGAACTTAAGAAATTAATTAAAAAAAAAATACAGCAAAATGCAGCCCAGTGGGACATCCACAAATCTCTATTATTTGTTAATCATGGTAGCAAATACTCATGCCATAAAGAAAAGAAAGTCGCTTTAATGAACATTTCAGTATAAATAGTGAAAAGTGATACCAAGGTAATTCCACAATGATGGCCTAAACTGAGCTATAAATTTAAAGAGAAAATTTCCAAAGAGGTAGCTTAAGAACGAACTCGCTTTTCCCTGCTGAAACTGCAGAGCTTGGATGGCTGAGCCTGTGCAGGTGATCAGCTTTCGTCTTATTCCTTACTCCTACGGTGTCGAGCCCCTGCCTCAGTGGGTGCCTGCTGCGGCTCTCAGACCACGCCCCTTCAGACTCCAGCTTATGTTTCCTCCCCCATTTTTTGGGAGATGCATTTGGATGTTCAGTGTAGTCCAGACGCAGGTGTACCTTCACAAAAGAGTTTTTCCAAGAATTTTGGCCTTATATTTTCTCCCTTCTATTGTGACTTTTGTATCTCTTTCTGCCATATCTTTCTTTCACCAATGGGATATGGGGTTCTTCACAATGTTTCACATTCGTTATTTTGGCTTTTGCTTCATTAATTCTCTAATTACGATTCATACATAGAGTCCTTGCGTGTTTTCCATTTAGAGATTACTCCAATGTATCAAAATTTATATTTGTTCTTAGTCTCTGATGAACATTTCAGATGATTTAAATCAAATTTCCACTAAGGTACAGGAAAATTGGAAGTTAATATACCTCATGAAAGAAATACATCTGTCTGACTCATTGAATAGACTTACTTTTCTGTTTCTGCTGTGATACATATTTCTATCACCATATTGTGAAAATCCTTCCTCCTCATGCTTGGACATTCATTCATGTCTCAGCTGGTGTTCAAGGTTTCCTAGTCATTGTCATGCAGAAATAAGGTCACTTAGTCACAGAGCCCTTTGGCATTGCAAGGTTTCAAGTGAAGAATGTCTAGATCACTTCAGATGGCATGTTTTAATAAAGAAGTAATTGCCTAAACTGTTAAACCTTCTGATCTCTGTCACTTGTAATATCCAAGCTTGTAGGTCATTCTGATAAATTCACTGCTGATTACCAGGGCATTTTATTTTTCCTGACACCACCTGATGTTTCCATATAAAGATGGCTCTACACATATTTATGAGTACAAGTGTATGCATCACTGGAAATAGAAATTTTAAAATAGAAGAAATGATAATGTACTGAAGTGAGAATACTGTCGAGAGAATACCCTGTGATATACTCGGTGAAAACTGAAATACCAGTATCCACATAGGAGCAAAGTTTGTCTCTTGTTGTGAAAAAAGGATCTAGGAATTGTGGTACATGCTTGAACTCTCACTACATGGTAGGGAGAGTCATAAAGATGGTGCATTTGAGGTTTAACTGGACTCTGTAATGAGACCCTGCCTCAAAGATAGGTAAGAGATAGATAGACAGATAGATAATATAGATGGATCGATAGACAGACAGACAGACAGACAGATAGATAATAAAAGAATGCCCCTGTCTTTGTACATGGAAAATTTCAGACAAAAAGGAAATCATGATGTAAATCATTAGAATTGAGAAAATATGCATGATAAATGTGTTAGAAACAGAGTAACATAAATAAGAAAGTAAATGCAAGCAAAAGTAGAGCCAGAAAGAATAAATGGATTTTCAAAATCTTTGAAGCTCTAACAGATGAACTTTTGAATCTCTCCTACCCGAAGGGACTTGGCAAGAACTCTATTATGACAAGTGAGAGATTTGAGCAAAAGGGATTCCCTTACTAGCTTCACTAATCACAAATAATGTGCACTCTATCCCATCCCTTTGTTTGTATTAGTCCTCCTAGATAACTATGGAGAGCTAGAAGTTCCTACCACTCCTTTCCACAATCATTAAGGCTTTCATTCATTATCCCACCTACTGGAAAACAAAATCAAGAATTTTGAGGAGCTACATTTACTGTAGTCACAGGCTTGTCAGTAAAGTCTGTGAATGAGCAGTTTTTTATGAAAGGTAAGCCATAATTAAGTCTTTCCCCAACTCCAGTACTGCACTGGGCTTTGTCCGAAAAATGCTGCATTTTGTGTATATTCCATGTGAATAAATGGATGAAACTCTCTCTTTCATTGCTTTCTGGTCCTGGAAAATGTCTTTACACATCTGGGTCCTACCTTTCACATTTCCTAGAACTCCCCACCTAGCCCTTAAAGAAACCCAAGTTCTGCACTCAGATCTATGAGAGGTGAACAGATGCATTCCCTTAAGTGCACCATTTCTGCCCAAGTTACACTCTCAAACTGTCTTCAGGTACAATGGACTCTTGACTGTCCTTGAACATATTGTGCGCAACCTAGCAGAGGGCTATCCTGCTCCTGGCCACCACCTCTGCCACAGCTAGACACAACAGACACACTGCACACTCTGCCTCGACTTCATGGTCTCATTGATAAGAAATCACTGCCAAGTATCTTTATTTCCATCTCTCTATGCTCAAGCTTTGTGCTCCCACTTCCATTCTTCTTGCCAGGAATTATTTTCTTTTTTCATAACATTAATGTCATCTTCTATGTATACACAATGGCAGAGCATGGAGTGCTAGTTGTCTACTTATAAATATTATAAAAAATGAATGCTTTAGGACATGTGAAATAGCTCAGCCATCTACAGGGCCTGCTTAGGCAAGTTTAGGCAGGTGCAGGGAGTAAGGATTCATCCTTGTCACCACATACAGTGCCAGCCACACCCTCAGGGAAAGCCTGAGGCAGCCTAATCAATCAATCAGTCAATCAATCAATAATAAATAATAAATGCTTTAATCATAGTTGTGTAGAAACAAAGGAGGAAAATGAATTCACAGTTGTTAGTAAATGGAAATTGATCAACAGTATTCTTTACTTTATATAGTTTTATTTGTAAAAGTATTACATGGTTGATGAACATGGCTTATGTATTAGCTGTGTCATTTCTATAGGGCTTTGAACATAGGTATGAGATTTATGTGTTTGCTAGTTGAAGAGAAGGAAAGAGAAATAAGTACTTTGTATAGTCAAAGCACAGAGTGAATCTTTAAATAATAAACTTTATTAGTGTAAAAGACACATGCTAGTTAATTCCTGTCAAACCAGCCTTTCCAGCTCGGGATGCATTTACCCCATCAGTTTTTCAATTTTCTAAGAATTTCTGAAAGTCTTTCCTGAGCATCTTTAGAGACATTATGGCTGTAAGAGCTGGCTTGATGTCCTGAATTGTCCCATTCAATTTGCCTTTTATACTTATTTTAACTTTGAGGGTACAGGTAGAGGTCAGAACACAGAAAATTTAGTGAGGTGGAAGAGAACACAGGGCCCAGGTTTTATTTGACAGAAATTGCAGTAAAGCATTTGAATAGATTGTAGACATCAAGGCAGGCCTGAAAGGGAAACTCACCAAAGGGAACATTCAGAATAACTGGCGTCATGAAGCCACAACAAAGAAGTTGTATGTATTCAGACAGGAGGGGATTATGGAGAAGAGAAGATTATTAGTGGCACTGTGTAATACACTTTAGCATACATTTAAAAGGTCTTGGGCTGGAGAGATAGCTCAGTAGACTAAGCGCTTGGCTGGCAAGCACAAGGGTCTGAGTTCAATCCCCAGTTCCATCAAAAAAGACTAAAAATAATAAATTAAAAAATAAATAAATAGAAGGTCTTATTTACTCTGCTTTATGATCACCTCTTGGGTCATCTGCTTCCCAGGTTTCAAATCACCAAGGAGCAAGTACAAATGGTGTTTTCTTATTTTTATTTGCTTCATGAAGTAGTGGTGATTTTTCTTTAAGACTGGGACAACTTCATAAAACTATGCTACTATACAAGATAGTTAAGACAGTCACACTACTGTTTGCTGTTATCTCACTGAAAAGAAAGCTGCCTGCCTAAGATGCTCGATCCACTCTGCTTGCCTCCGTTTTGTCACAAGGGCACATGCTTCACAACAATGTGCAGCGTGCTGGCACTGTTATGCTCCTACAATCTTGTTTTGAAGTTTTACAGGGTTGATTTTATTCAGTTTTTCTTTTCCTTAAAATAAAAATTTAAAAATATAATTTTAGTTGAAAATCAAACTATCTTAACTTTTTCCTTTTTTTATTTGTAGGCGAATTTAGAAACAAGGAATTTTTTGTGGTTCACAGTAAAAAATGTTTCAGTAGAGAGACTGTAAATCCAGAGAAAGAATTTATGTAACAGTAAGGAGCAAGGTAGGATGACCTACATGGCCACGTGGCAAGCTCTTCCCCTAGGGAGACAAGGATCCAAAAGAAAAGAAACAATATGCCAGTATCTTTAAGAAATCTTAAAGAAAAACTTCTCAAGAAGACTTTGGCAAACATCAGGCCACAAAAAATCAACATACTCCATGCTTAAGTATGCTTCATCCCATGGATGTAGAAATGGCTCAATGTGTGCAAATAAATAAATGTACTATATCACATAAACAGAAGCAAGAACAAAAATCATATGAGAATCCCAATAAATACAGAAAAGCTTTTAACAAATCCAAGATTTTATCATGAGAAACGTCACTGAAGAAGACAGGAGTAGAAGCTATCTGTGGTAGCACACACCTGTCATCCCAGCACCCAGGAAGCTGATGAGGAGGATTACTGAGAGTCCTATGCAGTCTGGGAAACTAAATGAGTTCAAGGCCATCCTGAACTGCATAATGAAACCCTGACTCATAAAGACAAAATGAGAAGATATAGAAGTACTTTATCTCAACTTGATTAAAGTTGTTTATGGCAAACTTACTGCCAGCATCATATGAACTAGGGGAAAAATCAAAAGCTTTTCCCTACAAAATCAGAAACAAACAAAACTGTCCACTATAACCACCCCTATTCAACATAATGCTCAAAACAGTGAGAGCACTTAGGCAACGAAAACAAATAAGGATGGAAGAAGTCAAATTGTCAATAGTTGAAGACATGATCCTCTGAATAGCAGACCGGAAAATTCCAGCAAAATCTCTTAGAAAGAATTAACAGCCCAATTTATCAACATAACAGGATGCAAAGTCAGCACACAAAAATCAGTAGCATTCCCGAAAGAGATGCCACTATTTTCACTAATAGTGGAACCACTACTACAGAAATGAAGAAAAAATATAATTTACAATGAACTGAGATATTTTGTATAGAGGTGTATGCTTTTTCCCTTCTTTCCCTTTCTTTCCTCCCTTCCCTCATCGCAGCTTTCCTTTCCTTTTAATGAGTATTTCCCTTCACGTTGTACTACTCATTTTTATTGGTTTGTTGAAAGCAACAGTCGATACCTAATTGTTTGAACATTTTTACAAGCCCCTTTCTGTTAATCCAGACAACTATTTGAAGGTAACAATATGCAACCATTATTATTAATTTTTAATCTTTTATTTATTTATATATTATGCAGCTCAAACTCACAGTGATCCTTTTGTCAAAGTGTCCTGAGCACTGTGATTATCGATGCGCCACCATTCCATGTCGCAGGGGCCAGCATGACATGTTTTGCCAGAGATAGAACCTGGGTCCTTGCACTTGCCAGGTAGGTGCTTAGCCTGCTGACCTATCTACCCAGCCTAACAACCATTATTGATGTCTTATTATCTTGTTTTGAAATTGTATCATTTTTACTGTTTTTGTTTCTCTTTACAATAAAATAAAACAAAAAAGTAGAAATTATTAAAAATAGAATAAAAATTAAAGAATTAAAAATTAGCCTAACTGATGAGGTAAAAGAGTTCTTCAATAAGAACTCTTAAAATGGAAATGGAAAAGGACAACAGAAAATGGAAAATATCTCTCATTTTTGGATAGGCAGAGCCAACAGGATCAAATTGTCCCTTCTTTCAAAATTAATGTAGATTTAATAAAATGCTATATAATATTCTGATGACATTCTTTTTTATTAATTTTTTTAAAGAACAAATAGCAATGAGATAGTTTCAAAACTGGTTAATAGCACAGTTACAACAATTAATACAGTGCATATTTTTGTCTTCATAGTAGTTATTCATAGTACAAGATGCAGACATGATATCCTGTCCAAACACTATTAATACAAATCTTTCTTCTCATTGAATTAACAGAAAGTAGCTACGTACGTATCCTAAGTATTTTGTATATACAGATAAAAAAATGGTCCTTCATTTATATTACTTTTTTTTGTTTAGTTTTGTAAGAGATGACCATTTAAAAATTTCCTTGCCATTTAAATATTGTAGGTGTCTGAATACAGCAAAATAATCCAATATAGTCCAGTAGTGCATAACAATAGTGGGTTATCCACAGGACCAGCAATGTCAGAAGTCATTGACTTGAACCTTTTATAGCTCAGCACTTTAATATGGCTTTCCTTTTTGTACCTCATCTTTATACTTTTCTTCTGGATGTTGAAGAGCAAGATATATCAAGACCTATATAGCAAAAAATGTAACTTGTATATGGCAAGGCTAGTCAGATCCCCCCAGGATTTACCCTGAAGCGCTGTACCGCACTTTGTAGATCCTTTGTCAGTGTGAGCTATGTGGATGAGTCAAGGCCAATAATTGCTCTCTGTGAAAGCCTGAGAGAATGTTTTCTCTCCATGTGACTATCGTTAAGCACATTATACATCATAGATCACTTTCCTCTGTGGCCCCATAATTTCCCTGGTCAAGAAATTTGGGAAGCCACTGAGTTACAGGATATTGCAGTACAGTTTCTCTTATGTCCTGAGTTGTCACTGACCTTGAAAGGCTAGGGCCAAAGTGTTGGCTGTCTTGCAGCCCTTCTTCTTCTCTAATTTTTTGATCTGCAAACTTAAGTTGTTAACCCTCCAGAAGAGAAACTTAATGATGACATTCTTAATAGGACTGGAGAAGACAATTCTAAAATCTATGAGGATTACAGGAGAGATCCAGAATGACAGCAGAAATCCTGGGCTAAAATAGCAAAGAAAAAGACATTGGGGCTGGCCGAGTAGCTCAGTGGATTAAAGTGCCTGCAAGAAGCGTAGGGGTCAGGGGTTTGATCCCTGGAGCTGCTATGCAAACCCCTAGGGAGCCCTGAGATCACAATTGAGACTCAGCATGGTGGCGCATGCCTGTAATCCCAGCTCTTGGGAGGCTGTAAATAAGTGAACCACTATAAGTCCAATCTAGTAGTAAGACCCTAAATAACCTGTAGACTCTTCTCTAAAAATACAAAAAATAAAAAAAATAAAAAGAAGTAGTAGTAGTAGTAGTAGTAGTAGTAGTAGTAGAAGAAGAAGAAGAAGAAGAAGAAGAAGAAGAAGAAGAAGAAGAAGAAGAAGAAGAAGAAGAAGAAGAAGAAGAAGAAGAAGAAAAAGAAG
>PVKA01024023.1:8510-34901 GCA_004027165.1 Ctenomys sociabilis
TATATATATATATATATATACTCTTCATTTTTCTGATAAATTTTTAATCATGTAATTAAAGCACAAGTTTAAATGTATTAATGGTTTTTATTTTGTATAAATATTGCAATATCTTTTTCACCCTGAAAATTCTGCTTTCTATTGTTTGGCAGATTTGTTGTCATTTAGGTACATGCAAAACCAAAAATTAATTATATAAATATTTTTAATGTTTTTGGTTTAAACATTATAAAACATAAGTTTCACTAAAAATGAAATTTAATTCTCTTCCTCCTATTTCTTCCATGCACAAGTATCAAGTCACTACTACTTCAGTCTTCCATTATATTTATATAAAATTTTGTTAGGACAAATATTCATTCTACAAATCATCAAGAATGCTATGAGCAATGCTATTTACACCTGGGGGAGGGAGTACACTAGGATTTCATTTCAAGCCCTATAGCTTTTTTCTGCAATTCATTATTATTTAGGATATTAATGTGAGTAATGTATTTCCATTATGAGTCAATCAAAGCTTAACCTCATCTTTCATTTTGCAACTATTCTCTTCATATATTCAAACACTGTGGGCATTTTCATTCTCTTTAATTCTGTCTCAAGGTTTCTACCATCTAAACTGGCTGTTCTCTAAGCCTATTAAAATATATTCTCCTGTATTCTCTTCACACTCAAACAGGTTTTCAATTTTAACTTCATTTATGGATTCTACTTAAGTACATTATCTTCCTTGCCTTGATATAGTACTTCATACCTAGCAGTTTCTGAAAAGCATGTTAAAATGTTCATTCAAAAAACTACATCTGTGCAGTTAATTCTCTTTCATATTTGACTTTGTTTCTCATTATTATACTAGACTGACAATGACCTTTCAGTAAATTCTTGAGGATATGCTTCAGATATTGTTTAGATTATAATCTGAAAAATGCCTTAGAAATCCAGGCAACTTTTGATCATATTTTCATTTTTTTGTCGTTTACCAAGTCTGGGAATGTTTGTAAGATTTTTATTATTTTTCGGAGAAATTTTTCAATGCAGTTTTTTAAAGTTTGTATTGCACCACCTATAGTCTTAGGATAATTAATAATTGCTGTAAAATTCTCATACATTAATTAAATTCATTTTGAGAATGAAGATTATAGAACTGAGGATGTAGCTCAGTGCTTATGTGATTGCCTAGCATTCAGGAGGCTCAGGGTTCCATGCATACCACCTAAAGAAAAAAAAATACGTAGAAAGATAAATGATTGAATAGTTAGTGCTAACACCTTCTCCAGAGAAAAAAAAGTAACTTAAATAGCTTGGAATGCAATCAATTTTTCCTGCACCCTAGCTGTTTTTAAGAGAACTTTTCTTACGTTTTCACTACCTGCAACTGTTTCTTCAAGATGTGATACTCTATCTTCACTTTCACTCAAACTGTTTTGCAAGCTTGTGACTGAGATTTTAAGTTCCTCTGTATCTCTATGACTCTGCTTATGTGGTCTGTTTCTTTCCTTTATTACTCCTTCAAGGATCTCATCATTTTTCTGTTCTCCTCTAATATTTTTATCAGTGCCTTCTTGAGAAGCAGTTATTTATTATTTCATTATACTTATCCTTTCTTTTTTTTTTTACTTCATTGGTTATTTCTGAATTGATTTTCTTTATATGTTTCTGCAGTTGATTCTTTACTTCAGATGCTATATATTTAAAGATTTCTTTTTTTTTATTTCAGAGGTTACTTCTGATCCGAGTTTCTCTATACCTTTCTGCAGTTGTTTCTTTACATCAGACACCATTAATTCAGACATTTCAGCTATGTGATTCCCAATTTCTTCTGCACGAGTGCCTTCTGCATTTGGTCTGGGTGGGCTGGCAGCCTGAGATTACATTTTGTGGTACAGGGTTTCAGGGTAAATCCTGAAGGAATTTGACTGACCGTGTAAGATACAAATGTTACATTTCTTGTTAGATAAGTCTTGCTTTATCTTGGTCTTAACCATCCAACAGAGAAGTATAAAAATGAAGTATAAAAAGTAAAGCTATATTAATATGCTGAGCTTTAAAAGGGTCAAGTCAAGAAATTCTGACTTTGCCAATATGAATAAGCCAATACTATCATGGAATGCTGATTATATTGGATTATTTTGTCGAATTCTCGCACCTAGTATATTGAAACGGCAATGGAATACCCTTCTCTGACAAAACTATTTTATTTCTGTAACTATTTTACTAACTTGATTTGAAACTGTCTCATTGCTATATGTTTCTCAATAAAATTGATTAAAAAGAGAGAGAAATTGAGGTGAATTTAAATTTTTCAGGAACTATGAGGGAACTGACAAAGGAGACAAAAGTGTTAAGAGTTAACTAATATGGTGGGTTGTCAACTGGTGATCAACTTGTTACACCCAGGTGAATGGATCCAGTGTCAAGCTGGGTGTGTGAGGCCTGCCTGATGATTGTTTGAAGCAGTTTAAGAGGCAGCATGGGAAAAGTTTTGGAAATGATGCTAGGAAGAGGCCTGTTTTCTTCGGCTAGTCTTATACGGGAACTTGTCATGCTGGATTTCCTGATGGATTTGGTTCCTCTTACCAGAGGAGGCACTCATGACTTCAGTCTCAGTGAGTGGCTATGGTTCACTTTGTTAGAGTTTTGGTCCACAACTTCCTGCTCCAGAGAGGAATAATGCTGCACAGATCAATCTGTTGAAGAAACTTGTCATGATGACTTTTTTAACAAAAACTCAGCATTACTCTTCATAGGGGTTCAGGAAGTCAGTTTCTGAGGATATCTGTGTCACTTTTAGGTGGAGCTCTGTTTCATACTTTGATCTGTAATTCCTGGCTCCCATTAAGATCCCTCAGCATGCTAGCACAGATTCTAATCACACTGACATAGACTTTCTCACTTCCACCTCTGAGTTTAGAATGTTTCCAGTGCAGATTCATGAAACACACCTACATAACACATTGTCATGGATTTAGGCCTCCAGGTGGATTCCCATGAGGCATTATTATGGGCTTTAATGTCTTCATCTGGAATTATGAAGTACATTATCATTATAATGTGATCCAGAAAATCAACTGGAATCTTCCATCTCTGTTTTCTTATTTTTTGTTTTATGTCTTTTTGAGACAGGGTCTCACTATGCAGTTCAGGCGGGCCTTAAGCTCATTTTGTATCTCAGGCTGGTCTGCAACTCACAACAATCCTCCTGCCTCAGCCTCCTGAGTGCTGGTATTACAGGCATGCACCACCACACCCAGCTGTTGTTTCCTTACTTTTTAAAGAGAGATAAATATGGTATTATAACAGCAAATTTTACAAATGTGGAAGAATTTCACCAAACAAAATAAAATGAACTTGATTATATTTATTGTATTGCACAGTGTGTTATTCAAATTAGTTATTCATATTATCAGTTGTATGTATAGAAAATTGGAAGAAGAAAAAATAGAAGATGAGAAAAAAAGAAAATCAATTGAAAAAGTTGCAATACATTAAGCATTAACTGCTCCTTACCACACAGCAGAAGAAATGCAAAGTACACGTATATAATCCCTCTTACATACTGAGATATATCTCTTTGTCACACTTCCTCTTCTGTCCTTCTCTGAAACTCAGGAATTCCTTCATCTTGAACAGGTTCATTCCCTTTTCCAAGTATCTCATGTCCAGGATGACCCTCTCCACACCTCCTAGAGAGACTGCTGGTTTGGGAAGTTGAGAGCACATGCTGCCAGCTTAATAGTTCTTGCCTCTCTGGCCCTTCCCCTCGAAGCCTACAATAGTCTCAACTAGCTGCTACTTGAGCTACCTCTGCCCCATGTTTTACATGAGGCTTTGGGAGAGAACAAGACACAAATCATAACACTAATTTATCTCTTTACACTTTTTTCAAACACATGAAGTTCTTTCCCTGAGTTTCAAATTTTCCTGTTTAGCTCCCACTCGGTCAGTCTTGTTTTCTCTAATATTGTCTCTCAATCCTCCCCATTACAAGCCTTTGGCTATCGCATAGTCTACTGTCTTCTCTAGGCACAGGTTCTGACAACCACACAGTTGTTCTGAATCAAAAATGTGGCAAACTTTATGACATACCTTGCCACTTACCCCAAAAGATATCCTCTAATAAATTTCAATGTTAGTTCTCTAACTCAGCTAAAAGTACTCCAATAGAAGCAAAACCCACAACAGCCTTATCTTCTAACACTATTCCCTACTGAAACACGTCACTTAGTGTCTAAAACTCCTCATTCAACCGTGCTTCATTCTTCTCACTCCCTTAATAGGGAACAACCACAAATTATAAACTATCATATTTATATAGAGGATAGCAATGGAGGAAAGGGTAACTGGAAATCTGTAACATAGAAGTGGTATAATATTGAATCTGTGAATGATGGGATAACCAGAATTAATTCTTTTAGCAAAAATAAAGTGTTCGATTTAGTTCACGTTAACAATAGGAGGAATAAATACAAGTACTGAACAGGCAAATCTGAAGATTTTTTAACTGAGATAACATACTCCTGAAAATATCCATATAAGCCACAAAGCCATGACAATTTTGTAGTCATCAATATATAGTATCACTGCTCAAAATGAAAAATAAGAAACAGTTTGGTGGACTGCAGCCTGCCTGACTCATTTAAACTCTGACCTTCCTTAGCCCACAGCACTTAGGCATGGAGCTTCTGCTGGTCCAAACTCTTAAGAATTTCAGTTGAATCTGAGTTGTCTGAGGGACACAGTAGGGCTGCAATCTGTGGGCCTATTGAAGAAGGCATAGAGCTTTCCTGGAGCCATTTAATAAGTTTGGCATACTACGAGTAGACTATAGGACTCTGGATGATTGATTACTGGGAACTTCAAAAATGCAAAAACAGAGGAGCAAATGGCAATCTCAACCCTCCAGCTTAGCCATAGATAATCCAGAAGACAAAAACATACAAAAATTTGTAAATCATACACTTGAATTCCCTGAAATGATAACAATTTACATAAAGAAACAAGTCCACCAGGCTATTGAGGAAAAAAGCCAAAAAATAATTTCTCAGGTCCAATAAGAAAGGACAACAATCATGAATGTTCAATACATCTAAAGAAGACATAGATGGAAAAAACAGAGGAGAATACAAAAAGATGGGAACACTGAATAAACAATACAACAAAATTAGAATACAAGAATCAGATTCACACAGATATACATGAAACTAAGAACTCAGTTGAATGTTGTCAAATCCACTTGAATAAAATGGAAAAGAGACTTTCAGACTTTTAAGACAGTATTGAAGGAAATAAACATGAAAGTAAAGATCTCTTACTAATAATGGGGAATCAGAAAATAAGAAATAAGCAACTACAAGATGATGAAAAGAAAAATAATAAAGGAGTAATAAGTGTGAATGAAGCAGCAAAAGAGAGCACCAATGTCATAAAAAAGACTATTTGCAGAAGTAATAGTAGAAAACTTCCAAATCAGAAAAGAAACTGACATACAGACAAGTGAGGTATACAGAATTCTACACAGCCAATACAGATTTCAGAAAATCAGCAAAAGAATCAAATGTTAAAAGCTGTTTGAGAGAAGAAACAGATCATGTATAATGGAAAGAAAATTAGACTCATGGCAGATTTCCCAACACAAATCATGAAATCTAAATGGCCTGGAGTGTAGTATTTCAGATCCTGAAAGAAAATAAATTCCAATTCTGATTAATGTTGCCTATAAAACTGTCTATCATATTCAGGGATGAAATAAGATCCTCCCAGGACAAAGAACAATTGAATAAATTCATGATGGGCAAACCAATCTAGAAAAAGCATTAAGAGATATTCTAGAATCAGAAGTAAACACAGCTTCAAGAACAATGGAAAGAAATGTCTCAGCAGAACAAATAATTAAAGGGCAGATCTGTAGAACCTATAATAGGAAAATAACATGACAAAGATAAGCCAACAGGTAAAAGTTATGACCATCACTGTAAACAGCCTCAATTCACCAATTGAAATAAATAGGCTACCACACTGTATTAAGAGGGAAAAATCCAACGATACACTGCATATAAGAAACACATTTCACTAAAAAGCAATTCATGGAGTGAAAGACAAAGGATGAAAAAAAAATCCTCCATGGCCAGGCAGATAGCTCAGTGAAGTAAATTGCCTGATTAGACAAGTAGAAATCGGATTTCCATCACCTGGGTGCCCTGCCAACTCCTTGTGAGGGAGCTCTGAAATGGCCAATTAAACTGCATGGTGGAGCACTCCTGTAATCCCAGTACTTGTGAGGCTGAAAAACAGGAGGATCATTACGAGTCCCAGCTGCATAGTGAGAATTACAAAATACATAAAAAGAGGAAAAAAGGAAAAGAAAATTAGGAGAAGAAAAATCCCCTGCATCAATTTAGTAAGAATGTTTTAACATACACATATCTAAAAGTATAATGCATTATATCAATAGAGCCAAATCCATAAAGAACATGATGATCTCAATCAATGCACAAAAGGACAATGACAATGTCCAACACTTTTTCATGTTCAAAAAATATGGAATAGATGGCTTCTATCACAAACTCATAAAAGCCATCTGTGCCAATAAAACTGCAAATATAACACTAAATGGCTTGCTGAATATCTCAGCAGATTAATGCACTTGCAAGCAGACTCAGGGGCCAGGGATTGCAACTCTGGGCCTGCCATACTGACCCCACCACGGGAGAGTGCTGAGACTGCAATTGAGACTTGGTGTGGGGGTGCGTGCATGAAATTCCAGCTTTTGGGATGCTGTAAACAGGTGGGTCTCTATGAGTCCAATCTAGTAGTGAGACCCTGAACAACTTGTAGACCTTTCCATAAAAAAGACAAAAAAATGGGGAAAAAGTGAAACATTTTACTCTCAGATCAGGTACAAGACAAGGATGTCTGGTATCACAACTCCTATTCAATATAGTTCTGGAATCATGAGCAACAGCAATTAGACAAGTGAGTGAAATAAAAATAATATGAATAGGTAAACAAGAAGTTAAACTACTATTACTTGCAGATGACATGATACTTTACTGGGAAGAATTAAAGAACTACACCAAGAAGCTACTGCAATTGATATACAAATTCAATAGCATAGCAAGATACAAAACCAATGTCCAAAAGTTAATAGCATTCCTACACACAGACAACAAATACAATGAGAGAGATATTAGAGAACAACATCTTTAAAATAGCATCACAAAAATGAAATATTTAGACATTAATATAATTAAGCAAAGAAAAGATCTATTCAATGAAAATTACTATCACAGAGGATTTCTGAAAATGGAAACATATTACTTGCTCCTGGATAGGAAGAAATGATATTGTGAAAAAGGTCATATTCCAAAATTGTTGCACAGACTTATTACAATCCCTATCAAAATACCACTAACAGACCTAGAGAAATCATTCCTAAAATTTATCTGAAACCATAAAAAACATGCAATGAAAAAGGCAATCTTGGGCAACAAAGGCAAAGTAGGAGCCATCACAATTCCCAACTTGAAATAATACTAAAAAGCTACTGTGATATAATCAGTATGGTATTTACAAAAAAAAATACCTGAGGATCAATTAAGTACACACAAAGATGCAGATGCAACTATGAACACACTGAGCCATTTTATCATAGACAAAGTGACCAAACATGATTACTGGAGGAGAAATAACCTCTTTAAAAATAGACAGACCCAGCACAACCCACCCTGTGAGTGAGAACTTCCACCTCGCTCTAGGGACTGTTCTGTATCCGCCCAATTCCAGACCCTGGGAGTGTGTGGTAGAGCTTCTGCCCTGTCCTGTGCTCACTGGACCAAGACCAGGCCCGCAAAATGTGAAATAACTTTCCCGTGGACTGCGGACCAACCCTGACCCAACAGACCCAGCACAGCCTACCCTGTGAGAGAGAACATTCACCACCCTCTTGGGAGCCCAGCAGACCATCCAAAGCCCAGGCCCAGTGAGCGTGTGGGAGAGCTACTGTGCTCCCCTCCTTCCTATCACAACCCTTCAGACCCAGCCCAGGCCTCTCATAAAGGCCTGGGGTGAAACTCTGCAGCTGAAGTCCCTGCAGTGACACTAGAAACAAAAGCACGCAGCTAATCTAGGAGCAGAATATCTTGCCAAAGGGGGCACAACAGGCTCAACTCCAAGGGCAGCAACAGCAAGGTGCTGAGCACAGCAGCCAGAACCAAGCCTTGCACAACTACACAAATCTTTCTTCTCACCGAATTAATAGAAACTAATTGTATATCTATTCTAACTATTTTTTATGTACAGATACAAACTGGTCCTTCATTTGTATTTCCCTTTTTATAGTTTTTTTTTTCAGAGATGGGTATTCCATTGCCAATCAAATATTTTAGGTGTGTGAATTCAGCAAAGTAGTCCAATATAGTCCAGTAGTCCATAATAGAGGTGGGTTATCTATAGGACTGGCAATGTCAGAAGTGGGTGACATGAACTTTTTACAGCTCAGCATTTTATTATGATTTTACTTCTCATAACTCATTTTTATCCTTTTCTGCTGGATGGTTAAGACCAATATAAAGCAAGACTTCTATAACAAAAATGTAAATTTCGACTCTGAGAAACAGTCAAATCACCTAAAGATTTACTCTGAAACTGTGTATTGCACTTTGTACATCCTTTGTCAGTGTCAGCATGTGGATGAGCCATAGCTATTGCTTGACTAATTTGTTCTCTGAGAAAGCCTGGAAGAATTTCTTTCTCTCTAGGTGACTCTTCCTAGGCACATTATGCACCGTTGATCACTTTCCTCATTGGCCCCATAATGTCCTTGATCAGGAAATTTGGGACATCACTCAGTTACAGTACAGGTTCTCTATGTCCTGAGTCCTCACTGATCTTGCAAGTCTAGGGCCAAAATGTTGCAGCACTTCTTTTTCTCTAATTTTTGGTCTGCAAACTTGAACTGTTAACTCTCCAAAAGAGAAGCTTAATGATATCATTCCCTATAACACAGGTAGTTGCACTTAGCCTTACTGTCTTTCTGAATATCAAACATCTTAGACATAACATGGAACGGGTATTTTCCATTAATATGTTAAATTTCAAATCCCTACAAAATGTGAAAAAGAAAAGAAAATATCAAGAAAAGAGTGCTTGCTGCCTGCCACCTGCCATGACCCCACTGGAGCTCTATAGTATAGTATCTAGGAGAATGGAGACCAAAACTGTGACAACTTCTCTCAAAACAATACTCATCATGTAGTCCTTCATTTCTTGGATCACTGGTATGGTCCTCCTGACTGTTGGCATCTAGAGGAAAGTTACTCTGGGCACTTATATCTCCTTCATTGCTGAGAAATCCACAAATTCTCCCTATGTTGTCATTGGTACTGGCACAACTATCGTCATTTTTGGTCTGGATGCTTTGCTGCATGCTGTGGGAGCCCATGGATGCTGAAACTGTTGCTGGTGTTCCTATATGAGCTACTGCCTGGCATTTCAGGGCATCTGTTTGGCCATGAGATTAAGGACACTTTCCTGAGAACTTACACGATTCCGTAGTTCACTACAGTAGCAATTATTAGCAGAGCCACATTACGCATCACATGCAGTGCAGCCTGAGCTGCTGTGATGTGCAGCACTGCACCACCTGGAGCAAGAGTTATTACTTCACTAATCACAGCATCCCTCTCAGTTGCTGCATGAATGAAACTGATTGTATTCCCTGGGATCTTCACAATCTGACAGTGGTTGCCACCAAAGTGAATCAGAAGGGTTGTTATGATATGGTAAAACGTTTTATGGAGACAAATACGGAGATCATTGCTGGAGTGGCTTTTAGAATCACTTTCTCACAGTTGACTGGCATGCTACTGGCCTTCTGTCTATCCTGGTTCATCACAACCAATCAATATGAGACCATGTACAGCAGTTCATTTCTTAGTGTCAGCAATGAGGATGAGTCACGGCCATTGCTTGACCAGTTTGCTATCTGTGAGAGCTTGAGAGAAAGATTTCTCTCCATGTGACACTCCTTAGGCACACTATAGATCATTGATTGCCTTCCTCTGTGGCTCTATAATCTCCTTGATCAGAAAATTAAGGGCACAACTGAGTTCCATGATGTTATAGTACAGGTTCCCTTATTTCTTGAGCCTTCACTGACCTTGAAAGGCTAGGGTCAAAATGTTGGCTGACCTTGCAGCCCTTTCATTTCTCCAATTTTTGATATGCAAACTTAGGATGTTAAGCATCCAGAAGACACATTGTTTGTTACCCTGCAACATATGCAGCTCAATTTACCTTAACTATCTGACTAAATTCTTTTTAGTTGTTGTTTTACATTTCTATTTGTATTTTTTCTTTTGATTTTTTTATACTTGGGATACTATAAAATATTTGCACATGTGTGCCTGGTTTATTTCACTTATGAGTATATGTTCAAGTGGAATCCACTGCAATATAAATACTTCAATTTTATGACATTTTATCGATGAGTAATACTCCATTGTATAAGAATACCACATATTTTTCAACCATTCCTCATGTGATGGGAAACTTAGTTGTTTCCAAGATTGTGCTACCACAAACTGTGCTGCTATAAACATAGGTACACGTATATAACGATATAATGTTTTCAGTTCCTCTGGGTAAATTCCCAGTAGGGCGATAGCTGGTTTGAATGGGATTTCTAGTCCTAGTTTTGTGAGGAGTCTCCAAATTGATCTCCACAATGGTTGGACCAGGCTACATTCTCAGCAGGAGTGGAGAAGTATTCCCTTTTTCCCCACAACCTCTACAACATTTGTTGTTGGTTGATTTCTTTATGATAGCCATTGTTTATGGAGGGAGATGGTATCTCAGTGTTGTTTTAATTTCCATTTCATGGATGGCTAGTGATGTGCAGCATTTTTTCATATATTTATTAGCTTCTTTAATTTCGTCCTCTGAGAAGTGGTTATTTGTCTCAATTGCCCATGTCATGACTGGGTCTTTAGATTTGAAGGTCCTTTCTTACACTTTCCTCCTGGATGGTTAAGACATAAATCGAGCAGGACCTACATACCAAAACATGTAGTTTTTGTTTCTGATGAGGTCAGTGAAGTCCGCTCAGGGTTTTCCTTGTCATCCTGTATATTATTCCGTAGATCTTTTGTCTGTGTCATCAATATGGATGAGTCATTGCCAATGCTTGACCAGTTTGTTCTTTGTGATAGCCTGAGAGAGAGTCTCCTCTCCATGTGACTCTCCCCAGGCACACTATAGAACTTCAATCTCTTTCCTCTGTGGATCCATAATCTCCTTGTTCAGAAAATTTGGGGCTCAACTGAGTTTGATGATGTTGCAGTATAGGTTCTCCTATGTCCTGAGTCTTCACTGACCTTGAACGGCTAGGGACAAAATGTTGGCTGACCTTGTGGCTCTTCTATTTCTCCTATTTTGATCTATGAACTTAGGTTGTTAACCAGAAGAAAAGCTGTTTAGTACCCTCAAGTATATGCCATTCACTTTACCCTATCTGACTCAATTGCTTTTAGTTGTACATTTCTATTTGTATTTCTTCTTTTTACTTATACTAGGGAGCCTACACGATATTTACGCATGGGTGTCTGTTTTACTTCACTTATGAGTATATGTTCATGTGGCATCCAATTCAATATAATTGCTTCAGGATTATCATTATTAATAGCTGAATAATATTCCATTATATAGAAATACCACATCTTTTTCAACTATTCCTCAATGTGATGGACATCTTGTTTGTTTCCAAGATTTTGCTATCACAAATTGTGCTGTTATAAACATAGGTACACATATATCACTATGATATAATGTTTTCAGTTCCTCTGAGAAAATTCCTTGTAGGGGGATAGTCTGCCTGAATGGATTTCCAGTCCTACTGTTTTGAGGAGTCTCCACACTGACCTCCACAATGGTTGTACCAGTCTACATTCCCACCAGGAGTGCAGAAGTGGCCCCTTTTCCCTACAACCTCTCCAACATTTGTTGTTGGTTGATTTCCTTATGATAGTCATTCTTTCTGGAGTGAGATGGATCTCAACGTTTTTGTTATTTGCATTTCATGGATGGTTGGTGATGTGGAGCATTTTTTCATATATTTATTCTCTTCTTTAATTTCGTCATCTGAGAAGTGTTTATTCAACTCAGATGCCCATTTCTGAATTGGGTCTTTAAATTTGAGGGCCCTGTTATATCTTAGTTCTTTATATATTCTAGACAGCAGACCTTTGTATGAGTGCTTATTAGTTACGATTTTTTCAAACTGTGTGGGTTATCTTTTTACTTTGTTGATAATTTCTTTTGATGTGCAAAAATTTATCAGTAAGTGTTCTTCCCAGTTGTTAATATTTCCAAGTGTTTCCTGTGTGAATACATGTGTGTTCATGAATTGTTTCCCTATTCCTAAGTCTTCAAGAGTTCCTTCTATATGCTTCCCTGGCAAGCACAAGAACCTGAGTTCAATTCCCGGTTCCACAAAAAAAAAAAAAAAAGAGTTCCTTCTAACTTCTCTTTCAGAACATTGACTATTTCTGTTTTTATGTTCCCATCTTCAATCAGTTTTTACCTTAGCTTAGTACATGATGATAGACCTAGGCCAAGTTTAAGTTTTCCTCATTTAGAAAGCCAGTTTTTCCAACACCATTTGCTAAAGAGGCTATCTTTCTTCCAGTAAGCGTTTCTGGCCCCTTTTTTGAAGATTAGGTGGCTGAGTGTGTTCTTAGAGGCCTTTGCCCTTTCTAATGTATTCCACTGATCCTCAAGTCTATTTTGTTGCCAATACCATGTTGATTTTTATCACAGTAGATTTGTAGTATTATTTGAAGTCAGGAATTGTGATGCCTCCTGACTTGTCTTTGTTGGTCTGGATTGCCTTTGCTATTCTATGTCTTTTCTGGTTCTAAATAAATTTTAGGAACGATTTCTCTAGGTCTGGGAAGTATGTTGGTGGCAGTCTGATAGACACTGCATTAAATCCATAAAACAATTTTGATAGTATTTTCATCTTTACGATGTGGGTTCTTCCTATCCAAGACCAGGATGTACCTTTCCATTTTCTGAAACTCAGTATGACTTCTTATCTTAAAGTACTGTAATTTGCCATGAAAAGATCTTCAACTTCCTTGGTTAAGCAATTTCCAAGGTATTTCATTTTCGATGGTGCTATTGTATGAGGTATTATTTCTATAGTTTCCCTTGCAGTGTATTTGTTATCTGTGTAGAGGAATGCTATTGACTTCTGATTATTGACTTTGAATCCTGCTATGCTGCTCAATATCTGTATCAATTCCATTAACTTTTGTTGGAGTATTTTGGGTCTTCCGAGTAAAGTATCATGTCATGTGCAAGTAGTGATAATTTAATTTTTCTTATTGCCTTTATTTCTCTCTTGTCTAATGGCTGTAACTAATGATTTCAAAACTATATCGAGTAGGAGGGGAGATAGAGAACATCCTTTATTGCACTAAATCTAAGAATAAAAGATGTCATTTTTCCCCATTTAGAATTATACTAGCCATTGGGTTGTCATTGATGGCTTTTATCAAATTGAAGTAAAGACCTTGCTTTCCAATTTTCTGTAGGACTGTTAACATGAATGAGTGTTAGACTTGGCACCAGCTTTTTATGCATTCATTTAGATGATCATGTGGTTTTCAAATTCCACTCTATTATTATAGTGTATTCCATTTATAGATTTTCAAATACTGAACCATCATTGCATTCCTGGGATGAATCCTACCTAGTCATGATATACAATGTTCTTCATGATTTTCTGTGTTTTATTTGCTAGGATTTTACTGAGGATTTTTGCTCCTATGTTCATGAGACAGATTGGCTTCTAGTTCCCTTTTTTAGTTCTATCGTTCCCCTCTTTGTGAGTCAGTATAATACTTACCTCCAGAAATGATTTTGGAATGAATGATTACAGTTCAATTTTATTGAAGAGTTTGAGGAGTATACAGAATACATCTTCTGTTAATTTCCTGTAGCATTCATCTGTGAATCCATCAGGACCTCGACTCTTCTTTGTCAGCAGCCTTTTTATTATATTTTATATTTTGTTGGCTATTCTCGGGTTACTGAGAGTTGTTCTGTCTTCTTCATTCAGTTTTGGTAATTTTTACCTTTTGAGGAATCCGTCATTTTCTTCTGTGTCTTCTATTTTGTGAGCATAAAATTCTCGTAGTGGCTTTTGATAATCTTATGAATTTCCACTGGGTCTATGGTGATTTTGGCCTTTTCATTCCTTATTGCTTGAATTTGAATTTTTTCTTCCCCATTTTGATGAGGTTAGCTGGGGACTTATCAATTTTATTTAGTCTTTCAATGAACCAACTTTATGATGCACTGATTCTTTGAACTATTTTCTTCATCCCAATTAAATTCATTTCTCTTATAGTCTTTAGCATTTCTTTCCATCTTTGGGCTCTGGGTTTGGTTTGGTCTTCATCTTCTGGATGTAAGAGGTGCAACATTAGGTTTTTTAATTGTTCCCGTTGTGTTTTCCTAATCTGTAAGTTCATAGGTATGATTTTACATCTGAGAACTTCTTTTATCGCATCCCATAAATTCCAATAAGTTGTGCTTGAATTTTAATTGAATTGTAGATATTGCTGAATTTTTTGTATAATTTCTTCTGTGACCCATTGATTGCTGCATAGGGCACTGTTTTATTTCCATGAATTTAGAGGGTTTTTCTGGGGTTTTTTTTTTTTGTTGTCTGTTTCCAGTTTCATTGCAGTGTGGTCAGATACTACACATGGGATAATTTCTCTTTTCTTGGATATTCTTAAGAATGACTTCTGGACTAGTATGTGGTCGGTTTTAGAAAATGAATCCTATGCAGGTGAAAAAATTGTATATTAAGCTGTGCTTTGGTGGAACACTCTGTATATGGCCCCAATGTCCATTGTTTGAAGCTCTATTTCTGTTCTGCTACTTCTTTGCAAAATGTTTTTCTCGTTGAACTATCTTTTTGATAAAAGGGAGTATTAGGGTCTCCTGTTAAGAATGTTGACTTGGGTATAAGATATTTCAAGTAAATTAAGGTTTATCTTACTCAGTTGGGTGCTCCTGTGTTTGGTGTATAGATATTTAGGAATGTTACATCTTCTTCTTGAATTTTACCCATAATCAGTATATAGTGGCCCTCTGTTTCACATGATCCTTATTGGTTTGACGTTGAGACTCTCTGAGAACAGAATTGCTACCCCTGCTTTTCTTTTTTTTTTTTTTTTTTTTTTTTTTTTTTTTTTTTTTTTTTTTTTTTTTTTTTTTGGTCTTTTCGAGACAGGGTCTCACTGCAGTTCAGGCTGGCCTTAAGCTCACTTTGTAGCTCAGGCTGATCTTGAACTCACCAACAATCCTCCTGCCTCAGCCTCCCGAGTGCTGGGATTACAGGCATGCGCCACCACGCCCAGCTACCCCTGCTTTTCTGTGAGCTGCTGGGCATGTAGTTTTGTTTTCCGTCCTTTGACTTTGAGCCTATGAATGTCCTTTTGAGTTAAGTGTGTTTCTTGTATGCAGCATAATGTTGGGTTTTGTTTGCTAATCCACAGTGCCAGTCTATTTCTATGAATTGGTTAATTGAGTTCATTTACATTGATGGTTATAATAGAAATGTGTTGAATTATGATTGTCATGATATTTACCTAATGTTGTTTACTTATTTTTATCCTATGTATAATTGTTTGTGCTATGTACTTGGTTTGTTCTGTTCTCATTGGTCAAGTCCTGCTCATTTTGGGCCCTCATTAGAACATCTTTCAGAGCCAGAAAGAACAGCCTGAGACAGTGGGGGCCAACTCTGGCAGCCTCTGCAATCCCACCCATTCCTGCCCAGACCTAGAGACGAGGCTGAGACAGTGGGGCCATCTCAGGCATCTTCTTCCACCCTACCCACACCCGCCCAGCCTGAGAAACCGGCATGAGACAGCAGCTGTCTCCAATGGCCTCCTGGATGCCCCCTCCAAACCCTCGCATTTAGTGAGAATTTGCACACAACTCACAAGGCTTCCCAGATCAGTGAGTGTGTGGTGAGTCTGAGGGAGTGCCTTTGGCTTCTTCCCGTGTGCTACTCGGATCACTGCCCCCAAGCCCTCCAAGCCAGTGACCGACCTGAAACCTCAGGTCCAACTCACTAACAACTCCCGGGATCCCCTGACCTAAAGCCCACTGAGCGAGTGGAATTTCCCTGAATCCCTGGGCATCAAAGGTCAGTGAGGGTAGAACTCCAGACCCGCCATGCTGGAGTGACATTTCCCAATGATTCCCTGTCTTCCCCCTCTGCTGGCCCCAGACACAGCGCATCTTGGCTGGAGAGAGCTCCAGGTCCACCGAGCCAGAGAAACATCTCCCAGCAACCGCCAGTCCTATCCCACAGCCCCAGACCCAGTGTAGTTCAGCCTGGACTAAAAATTCCAAGCCCACCATGCCAAAGGGATATTTCTCAGTGATCACGGGTCCCACCCCACAGCCCAAAACACAGCAGAGCACGGCATGTGAGTGAGGATCCAGGCCCACCACGCCAGAGGGACCTTACCCAGCCTTCTCAGATTCCGGCTAGTAGCCCAGGACCAAGCAAAGGTTGGCTGACCCAGCACAGCTTACCTGCTGAATAAAAACATACACTATCCTTTTGGGAGCCCAGCAGACCCACCAAAGCCCAGGCCTGCCCAAATAAAGAGCAACCTGTCAGAGAAAGGAGGGCTGATGCTGGCAAATATCCGGATCCTTACCCCAAGGCCAGCCAAGAGACTGGCAATTTTCATTACCTGCTCTACATCCCACTTCAGTTTGTGATTGCCTGACCAGGGAACCAACAGAGGAGAACCACAGGAGTTTCAGCAGAAAGGAACTGAATATAACAGCTAGATCCAGGACAGGCATACTTGGAAAACATGAAAATTAATAGACTTGCACCCGAATCTCATAAAATGCTAAGATTATAGCTGCACCGAAGCTCTACAGAAAAGGTCAGAGTTCAATGCTATACAAAATTACAAGGACAAGGAGAAAAACGCAATCCCAGGCCTTGAGTCTACCAGTAAGGGCAGAGGCCACTAGCTTAGCTGAAATGAATGAATTAACAGACACAGCAGCAAAAGAACAACAGCAGAATGGTATAGAGGAAATCAGACGAGAAGTAATTCCATTAATAAAAAAAGAAATGTCTGAATACATAGTATCTGAAATAAAGAATCAATTCCAGAAACATTAGGTAGAAAAACAATGCTTACCCAGAACAAGTGCAGAGAGCACTATTTCAGCTGGAACATATGAATTACCAGCATCTTGGCAAAGAAACAACAGCAGAAAGATCATGAGGAACTCAAAGCAGAAATAATTTCTGAAATCAAAAAAGAATTCTTTGAAAAAAAAGAATACTTTGAAATCATAACATTTGAAATACAGAAACAAGTCTGGAAATATACAGAGGAAACCCAACTTGGAAGAAACACTGCAGAAAAAGAATGAATAACTATCTCTAAAGAAGACATGGATTAAAAAAAAAATTGAGGAGATCAGAAATATGATGAATTCCATAATTGAGCAACACAGAAAGAAAATAGAACACATGAAGCATAGTCAAAGAGATATAGAAGGACTAAAAATATCAATCACAAATCTACAAAACCATTTGAATGAAAGCAAAGACAAGGTTTCAGATGTTAAAGACACTGGTTCAGCTAGTGAAAAGGTAAGAAAGAATCTCTTAAAAACAACGAGAATGCAGGAAAAAATAATTCATCACCCAAAGATGATGCCAGGATAAACAATGTGAGATTAATTGGTATCAATGAGAATGGATGAGTCAATACTAATGAAATAAAAAGAATTAGGGGAGAAGTAATAGCAGAAAACTTCCCAAATATGAGGAAATAATCAAACATTCAGGTTACGGAAGCATAGAGAACAGCAAATAACTTCAAGCCAAGTAAAAACACACTGAGATATATAATAGACAAGGTCCCAGAAATCCAACACAAAAATAATGTACTGAAAGCTGCTAGAAAGAAGAAGCCAATCACATTCAAAGGAAAACCCATCAGAATTACAGCCGACTTCTCTACATAAACCATGAAGGGAAGGAGAGCATGGAGCAGAGATTTTCAAGCCCTGTACGAAAACAAATTCCAGCCCAGACTACTATGCCCTGCAAAACTCTCTTTTAAGTTTGATGGAGAAGTGAAATACTTCCATGACAAAGAACAACTAAAGACTTTCATGATGACAAAGCCATCCCTTCACAGGCTGCTGAAAGATGTAGAGAGAGACCACAATGACCAGAACTCCATGAATGAGAACGGAAGCAACCTTCTAAACAGGACAGACAATTAAACACAGGACACAAAAGACTACAAAAAACCAGGTAAATAACATGAAAAACATAACTCAACATATTTCAATTAAAACCATCAAAGTAAATGGACTCAATTCACCATTTAAGAGAAATCAACTGGCACAGTGGATTATGAAACAAAATTCAACAATATGCTGTATACAAGAAACACACTTACCTCAAAAGGACATTCATAGGGTCAAACTGAAAGGACGGAAAACAACGCTACATGTCACAGCCCTTCAGAAAAGGACAGGAGTAGCAGTTCTGTTCTCAGACAGTCTCAACTTCAGAAAAAGGCGCATTAAACGAGACAAAGGAGGCCACTATATTTTGGTCAGTGGAAAAATTCAAGAACAAGAGGTAACACTCAGAAATATTTATGAACCAAACACAGGAGCCCCGAATTATGTTAGACAAACCTTAATGGACAAGAGACACCCAATATCTAAGACCACAATCTTAACAGGAGACATTAACATTCCCTTATCTCAAAAAAGATAGATCAACCAAACAAAAAATTAGCAAGGAAGTAACAGAACAGAACCAGAGGATGGAACTAATGCACCTGGTGGACATGTACAGAGTGTTCCACCCAATCACAACTGAATACACATTTTTTTCAGCTGCGCATGGGTCGTTTTCGAAAATAGACCACATACTAGTCCAGAGGTCACATGTAAGTACATGCAAGAAAATTGAAAATATCCCATGCATATTACCTGACCACAGTGAAATGAAACTGGCGCTAAATGACAAAGAAATGAGAAAAACCCGCTAAATTCATGGAAACTAATGAATATCCTATTCAGCAATCAATGGGTCACAGAAGACATTAGAAAAGAAATTCCAAAATATCTACAATTCAATAAAAATAGAAGCACAATTTACTGGAATTTATGGCATGCGAAGAAAGAGGTACTGAGAGGGAAAATCATAGCTGTGGATGCACACATTAGGAAAACAGAACAGAAATAAATTAGCACCCTAATTTTTCACCTACAACAACTAGAAAAAGAAGAGCAAACAAAACCCAGAGCACAAAGACAGGAAGAAATCATGAAGATTAGAGCAGAAATTAATTCCATCGAGATGAAGAAAACAGTTCAAAGAATCCACAAATCACAAAGTTGGTTCTTTGAAAAACTAAATAAAGTTGATAAGCCTCTGGCAACCTCATTAAAAAGAGGCAAAAAAAAAT
This sequence comes from Ctenomys sociabilis, assembly GCA_004027165.1. Classification (NCBI taxonomy): domain Eukaryota; kingdom Metazoa; phylum Chordata; class Mammalia; order Rodentia; family Ctenomyidae; genus Ctenomys; species Ctenomys sociabilis. The sequence continues at coordinate 28,064 of PVKA01024023.1, forward strand.
CAAGTACTTGCAATAAGGTATGAAAAGGGTGTATTCACTACAGGCACAGTGGAAATTCAGAAGATTATCATTAGTTACAGCAAGAATCTTTACTCTCACAGAATAGGAGATACAGAAGAAATGGACAGATTCCTGGAAAGGTACAAATTACCAAAACTGACTCAAGAAGATATAACAACTCGCAATAAGACAATAACAGCCAAGAAAATATGACATGTAACAAAAAGCCTACCGACAAAGCAAAGTCCAGGTCCTGATGGATTCACAGCTGAATTCTACAAGAAATTTATTCAAGATATAATCCTTACACTCCTCAAACTTTTCAATGAAATTGAAAAGGGAGCAGTGACCTTGAAATCATTTCTGGAGGAAAGTATAATACTGATTCAAAAACCTGGGAAAGATACATCCAAAAAGGTGAACTATAGGCCAAGCTCCCTCATGAACATAGACAGAAAAATACTCAGTAAAATCCTGGCAAATAGAATACTGGAAATCCTCAAGAAGATCATACACTATGACGAGGTAGATTTCATCCCAGGGATTCAAGGATGGTTCAGTACTCAAAACTCTATAATTATAATACACTATATTAATATACTGAAATCTAAAAACCACATGATCATCTCAATTGATGCAGAAAAAGCCTTTGACATAGTCGAACACTCATTCATGTTCAAGGTCCTACAGAAAATTGGAATAGATGGACTCTAACTTAACTCGATAAAAGCCATCTATGACAACCCTAAAGCTAATATAATCCCGAGTGGGGAAGAACTGAAATCTTTTACTCTTAAATCAGGTACAAGACAAGGAAGTCCTCTATCACCCCTCCTCTTCAATATAATTTGGAATCACTAGTAACTGCCATTAGAAAAGTGGGAGAAATAAAATGAATAGAATAGGGAAGGAAGAAGTGAAATTATTACTATTTGCAGAAGATATGATATTTTACTTGGAAGTCCCCAAAAATTACACCAACAAACTGCTAGAAACGATACAGAAATTCAGTGGCATACGATGATAGCAAATCGATACTCAAAAATCAATAGCATTCTTCTACACACATACAAACACTCTGAAAATGAAACAATAGAAGGAGTACCTTTTACAATAGCAGCATGGAAAATGAAATACCTTGCAATTCACTTAACCAAGGAAGTCAAAGATGTTTTTATGGAAAATTACAACACCCTAAGAAAAGAGATTATATTGGATTTAAGAAAATGGAAAGATATTCCATCCTCCTGGCTAGAACCAACGTCATGGAGATGGACGTACTCCCAAAATTGCTGTACAGATTTCATGCAATCCCTATGAAACTGCCACCATCATACATTCAAGACATAGAGAAATCGCTCCTCAAATTTATTTGGAACCACAAATGACCGAGAATAGCAAAGGCAGTCTTGGCCAATAAAGACAAGGCAGGAGGTATCACAATTCCTGACTTGAATTATACTACAAAGCCACTGTGATAAAATCAAGAAGGTATTGGCAACAAAATACACCTGAAGATCAATGGAATAGATTAGAAGGTTCAGAAGCTTCTATGAAAACACTCAGATATCTGATCTTAGACTGAGAGTCCAAACATACTTATTGGAAGAAGGATAGCTTCTTTTTACATGCCGAAAACTAAAACTTGACCCAGCTCTATCACCACACACTAAGTTAAATACAAAATGCATTAAAGATCTAAACATTAAAACACAAACCTCAATCTCCTGGAAGAGAAAGTAGGACCAATTCTTGAAGACATAGGGGTAGATAAAGAGTTCATGAAAAGACATATATTCACATGGGAAACACTTGAAAGAATAAAAAAGAGGGATGAACTCTTCTTGAGGAGCTTCTGCAAGTCAAAAGAAATTGTCAACAGAGTGAAAAGACAACCCACACATTTTGAAAAAAATCCTAACTAATAAGCCATCAGACAGAGATCAACTGTCTAGAATATATAAAGAACTAAGATATAATAGGGCCCTCAAATTTAAAGACCCAATTCATAAATGGGCATCTGAGATGAATGCACACTTCTCAGAGGATGAAATTAAAGAAGCGAATAAATATAAGAAAAAATGCTCCACATCGTTAGCCATACGTGAAATGCAAGTTGAAACAACGCTGAGATACCATCTCACTCCAGAAAGAATGGCTGTCATAAGGAAATCAACCAACAACAAATGTTGGAGAGGTTGTGGAGAAAAGGAAACACTTCTCCACTGCTGGTGGTACAATGTACACTGGTACAACCACTGTTGAGGTCACTGTGGAGATTCCTCAAATAGAAGGACTAGAAATACCATTCAAACCACCTATCTTCCTACTGGGAATTTTTCCAATGGAACTGAAAGCACTGTATCTTAGTGATGTATGTGTACCTATGTTTATAACAGCACAATTTGTGATAGCAAAGTCTTGGGAACAACCAAGATGTATATCACATGAGGAATGATTGAAAAAGTTGTGGTATTTCTATATAATGTTGTGTTACTCAGCTATTAGGAATGGTAAGCTTGAAGCATTTATATTGAAGTGGATGCCACTTGAACATATACTCATACGTGAAGTAAACCAGACACATATGAGCAAACATCCCTAGTATATCTCTAGGATAAGAAGTGAAAAGAGGAAATACAAATAGAAATGTCCAACAACAACTAAAAACAATTGAGTCAGACAAGGCAAAGTGAATGGCATATGCTGCAGGATACTAATCAGCTTTTCTTTTGGATGGTTAACACCTAAGTTCACAGATCAATATTGGAGAAATAGAAGAGCCAAAAGGCTACCCAACATTTTAGCCCTAGCTTTTCAAGGTCAGTGTAGACTCAGGACATAGGAGAACCTGTACTGAAAACATGAAACTCAATTGAGCTCCAAATTCTCTGAACAAGGAGATTATGGAGCCAGAGAGGAAAGAGATCAAAGTTCTATAGTGTGCGTGGGGAGAGAGAAATGGAGAGAAAACTATCTCTCAGGCTCTCACAAAGAACAAACTGGTCAAGCATTGGCCATGACTCATTCACATGGATGACACAGAAAAACGATCTACAGAATAATGTACAGGATTACTAGATAAACCCTGTGGGCTCTTCACTGACCTCATCACAAACAAAGTACACATTTTGCTATATACGTCTTGCTCTATCTCAGTCTTAACCATGCAGCAGATATGTATAAAAATGAGGTATATAATGTGGGGCCATAACAATAATTTGAGGTGTAAATGGCTATAGTCAACAACTTCTTCAGATAACTCACTATTGTTGTGGAATGCTGGCCTGTGTTGCATTGTGTCATCGAGTTCAGGCTCCTCAATTGTTTGAATGACAATGAAGTGTCCATCTTTGACAGGTGTAGACAAAGGAAAGAGTATAGAATGGCAGAATCATGATGTGTGTATGGACAGTACAGTTGGAATAGATACGCTGTGCTTCTGCATATTTCTATGAGAGGCAAGATTTGCACTAATGGTGGTTGGACAGGATAGTATGTCAGCTTCTAGTACTATGGACAACTACTAGAAAATAACAAGTTAGGAAGGATAAATTATTGAATCATTGATATAATTCAGGTATAAAAAATAAGATATGTAAACAACTACACTCCCTTAATTTACTGATGAAAGACATCTGCTATAATCATGTCTGTAAGTATATTATGTTTACGGCTTGTACAATACCAAAACATTGTGAAAACAGTTTGCAATATATTAATTTATTGAATCAGTCTTATTAAGTTGTCTTAAATGTGTCTCATTGATATTTGTACTTCATTAAAATAAAAAGTAAATTTACAAAAAGAACATCTTTCAGTAACCTGTGTAGGGCTACTGAAATTCATTATGGAATTCTTTTGTTGTTCCTTCTTATGGAAGTATTCCCCTTCTACCTCAAATTTGAAAGTGAGTTTCGCAGGGTGCAATATTCTGAGCTGTAATTTGTCTTCATAGAGGACCTGAAGTTTTCTCTTCCATGCTTTCTTTGCCTTCAAAGTTTGTGAAGAGAATTTCGCTGTAATTCTGATGGGTTTTCCTTTGAATAGGATCTGTTTTTTCCCTTACCATGTTTCAGTATATAATTCTTGTTTTGGATTTCGGGGCTCTTGACTATTATAAGTCTAAGTGTGTTTTATGTTGGTTTGAAATTACCTGGCATTCTGTACACTTCGATTACCTGAATTTTAGATTGTTTCCTCACATTTGGGAAGTTTTCTGCTATTACTTCTGCCCGTTTTCTTTTTATATGATTTTTGTTGACTCCTTCTTTCTCATTGATGGCTATTAATCCCTCATTTTTCATCTTGGCATCATCTTGCAAGTGATGCATCATTTTTTTCCTGCATACTCTGTTTTGTTTTTTTTTTTAAGAGATCCTTTCTTACCTTTTCACTAGCTACACCAGTGTCTTTAAGATCTGAAGCTCTGTCTTTGCTTTACTCAAATGGTTTTGTAGACTCATGATGGAGTTCTTTTATGTCTGTTTGACTCTATTTCATGAAATCTATTTTTCACTGCATTGTTCATTCAAGTAATCCTTCATATTTCTAATCTCTACTTTTCTGTGTGAATGTCTACTTTGGACGTAGCTTTTAATTCTTTTACTGCAGAGTTTTTTCCAAATTGGGTTTCCTCCATATATTTTCCTATTTGATTCTCTACTCAGATGCTATGATTTCAAAGATTTCTTTTTTTATTTGAGAAATTATTTCTGCTCTGAGTTCCTCTTTACATTTCTGCTGCTGTTTCTTTGATTGCAACACTGGTAATTCATACGTTTCAGCTGAAGCAGTGTTCTGTGCACTTTTTCCAAGTGGGCCTTGGATTTTCCCCATACGTTTCTGGATTTGATTCATTACTTCAGATGCTATGTATTCAAAAATTAATTTTTTATTTCAGTCGTTAATTCTGGTCTTAGTGCCTCTATAACTTTCTGCTATTGTTTCTTTGCTTCTGACTCTGATAATTTATTCATTTCTGCGAAGCTAGTGTCCTCTGAACTTATTATGGGTGTGCGCGAGGCCTGAGATTGCAATTTGCACTTTGTTTTTGTCATTTTATAAAGCACTGTCCCCTGAACTTTGGTGTAGAGCTTTGCTGCAGTTACAACCTTAGCACACAATGAGAATCGGGTGCCAATCTATTAATTTTGAGTTTGTCCAGTGATGCTTGGCCTGGATCTAGCTCTTGTTTTCAGCTCCTTTTTCATGCTGCCCTTCTGGCACAACTGTTATCCTGTGGTTTCGCTCTGTTGTGCCCTGGCCCAGGGAGCACTAGGGAGTGGCTAAGCTCTCCTACACATTCAACAGGCTATGTTGGCCTAGATTGGGTGCTAGAAGAGTCACAAAATTTTTCACTCACTTGGTGAGCTTGGAAGTGGGGTCTTTGGTGAGTGGGCTGGACTGGGATGGATCAGGGCCAAGAGAGTTTCAGAGGTTCTTCCTGCCTCAGAGATCTTGGGGATGGGGCCTCTGGACGTTGCTCATGTGCTGGAGGTGCGCAGGGATGCTATAAGTTCTTCCACACACTCATTGGGCTGGGCTGGGCTGGTGTGGATCAGTGCGGAGTGAGTCTCAGAAGTTCTAGCTCACTTGGTAAGCCTGGGGGTAGGGCCTATGAGGAGTTTCAGGTCTGTGGGAACTAAGTAGAGAGGTCTCTAACTGGTGGTACAGGGAAAACGGAAATTCTCCCAACACTGACCAGGGCAGGCTGGGGTGGATCGGGTCAAAGAGAGTATCAGAAGTTCTCACTCGCTCAGTGGGGTTGGGGGCAGTACTCGAGGGAATTGCAGGGCTTGCTGAGGTGCGACCTAAGCTCTGGCTGCGTTCTGTTACTTCTTTGGCAAATTTGTCTGCTTGACCTATAATTGTGGGATGAGGGGGTAGTAAGGTCTCTTGGAAAAATTGTGGTATTGGACAGTATATTTTTCATGTCAATTATGATTTGTCTTATACATTTCTGTGCCCCATTGTTTGATGCATACATATTCATGAGTGTTACCTCTTCCTCTTGATTTTTCCCTTAAACGGCATATAGTGGATTTATTTATTTCATTTGATCATTCTTGCTTTGAGGTTGAATCTCTCTGAGAACCAGATTTCTGACATTTTCTGAGGTACTGAGTTGTGTAATATTGTTTTCCATCCTTTGACTTTAAATCTATGAATTTCTTTATGATTAAGTGTGTTTTTTTTTTCTTTTTTGTATACAGCAGATTGCTACATTTTGTTTTGTAATCCACTGTGCCACTCTATTTCTTTAATTGTTCTTTGTCATGGAAGTATTTCACCTCTTCATCAAACTTAAAAGAGCGTTTTGAAGTACTCTGCTCCCTGCTCTTCTTGACCTCATGGTTCTCATGGTTGTAAATAGAAGTCTGTCATTATTCTGAAGGATTTTCCTGAAAATATGATGTTTCTTTTTTCTAGCAGCTTTCAGTATATTGTTCCTCGGCTCTTTTTTTTTTTTTATCTTTTTTTTCCATTTATTTTTATTTTATTAAAATACAAATGTCAATCAGACAGTTTCAAGACACCTTAACCATACAGAGTCGATGAATTAATACATTGCAAACTGTTTTCATAACGTTTTGGTACTGTACAAGGTGCATACATGAAATTATATTTATAGGTTTATTTATAGCTGAATTATATCAAAGATTCAATAATTATTTACCTAGTGGATGACCATAGCACTAAAAGCCGACATAATATCCTGTCCAACCACCATTAGTGCAGATCTTGCCTCTCATAGAATTATGTAGAAGCACAGCGTTATCTATCCCAACTGTACTGTCTATACACACACATCCTTTGTGGGTGACTACTGACTGTT
>PVKA01024024.1:0-34801 GCA_004027165.1 Ctenomys sociabilis
TTTTTTTTTTTTTTTTTTTTTTTTTTTTTTTTTTTTTTTTTTTTTTTTTTTTTGTCTTTTTTGAGACAGGGTCTCATTATGCAGTTCAGGCTGGCCTTAAGCTCACTTTGTAGCTCAGGCTGGTCTCGAACTCACAACAATCCTCCTGCCTCAGCCTCCCGAGTGCTGGGATTACAGGCCTGCGCCACCACGCCCGGCTAAGAGACTGTTTTTAACGCAGTGTGTTTTTGGCTCGTTGTCAAAGATTAACTAGGTGGCTGTATGTGTCTTTGGCTGTCTCTGCATCCTTTATTCTGTTTCACTGATCTATCTATCTGTTTTTATGTCAACACCATATGGTATTATCCCAGTAGCTTTGTAATATAACCTGAAATATGATTTTCTCTAGAAGCCTTGGGTTGACCATGAGTGATCTACCTTCCAGATGATTTATTCAAAATTGATAAATATAGTAGTTATTGGTCTTTACTTTTGCTTCTGAAAATCATAGAAGCTTTATTGCTGTTTCAAGATCTGTGCAATGTTGTTGCTATTATTTATGAGTAGTTACATTTTATGAGTAATTCAACAGTCCCTGTGTTGGAGTCAAGTGAAATGCTATGCTTTGTTTTAGCAATGTTTCAAAGTTTTCTCTAGCTGCAAAGTAATACATTGTGCTAATCACTTTCTCATTGTAGGGATATGATATCTGACAGCCACATCTTAAAGGGTAAGTTTAATTTAGCTTATGACTTTAGCCCATGTTCAGCTGGCTCCAAGACAGACACAAAATGGCAGAGGTGTGGTGAATAAGAGGCACTCCACCCGAGGTGACCTGGAAGCAGAGAGAAAAGGGAAGAGTCAAGGATGAGAACCCAGCCAAGGAGCTCACACCTTGCCATGCACCTCCAGCCAGCCCCACCTGTAATAGCACATTTGTCTGCTGGGCCCATCAGAGCATAAATCCAATAATGACATGGGCATCCCATAACCCCATCACCTTCTACATATGTAAGAATTTGGGGGGCTACTTCAGCTCTTACCTTTAACATTCTGCCTCTGTCCCCCAGAAGACTTGCATTTGTCTTACTGTGTAAAATGTATTTAGTTCATCTCTAAGAGTCATCAAAGTTTTAACAGTTTTGGTATTGTTGAAAAGTCCATTCAAAGTCTCACCTGAAATATAAGGCAAACTTTTTGTGACTAAAATGAACAAAATAGAAAAGAAAGTTAAATATGTTTAGTATACAATGGCATAGGTTAAATATCCCAAGAGAAATGGAGTGAACCTAAAGCAATGGTACAAAATCAAGATGGAAACCCAGTAGGGAAGACATTAAATCCTATAGTTCAACGTCCAGTACCCAGGGCAAGTTGTGTTAAGATGTGAGCTCCAAGGGGTTTGGATGTTCCCCTATTCTATGCAAGTGCAGGTTGTACCCTTTATGGCCTCTCATGGGGTGGCTCCACTCACTGCCTGTGACTTTCCTGAGAAAACATTCCACATTCATGGCATCTCCAACTTCCTGCAGGCTCCCTTGCCCTTTGGACTGTCACAGATGCATACATTGCCCTTTCGGGGGCATACTCTCTGGCCTTCTTGGCCCTTTACTGAAATCTATGTAGATATTTTCATGAACCCACAGCTCTTTGGCATTCTGCATGCCTATAAAACCAGTAGCACATGGATGATGCCTAGTTTTATTGCCAGCTCTAGCAAGAGCCAAGACCCATGGATTATGGTTACAGAGGCCTCTGTGCACCTGGATGTTTGAACTTTGTAGATCCTGTAGATACAATTTCCTTGTTGACCCTTCTTGAGTAGGAGGCTCAGAGAGCTCTTTTCAAGTGAAAGCTTTACATTTTTCATTATTAAGCCTGGGAACAGTGGTGTCTTGAAAATTCCTGAGCGGCCCTCAAGACATCCTTTTCATTGTTTTGATGAAAAGTGCTTAGCTTGCTATAAATGCTACTATTTTCAGCAACCATCCTCTCCTTTGCCCCAACTTTGTAGGCATTTCCTTTTTGGAAAAACTGGAAACTTAAAAGGAAATAATTCATCTTTGCTGTTGGCTCTTGATTTTTATTATAGACTTGGCTTAAAACAGCTGGCATATACAAGGCACAGCCTGAGCACTGGGTTATCTTGAAATTTTCAATGCCAGATTAATTAGTCCACCAGTCTTCATCTCTGTATTCTATAAATCTCAGGAGATGAGCAAAAGTAAAAAAAATTTTCTATGAGAGTATGACCTACATGTCCTCTAGTACATTGGAGTCTTTGTTCCTAACTGAAATGTTCTGTCTGCATTTTAGTCACCAGTTTGCTCTAAATAGAATCTCCTGTTAGGTTTGGCTTGCCACATTCTACAACTTCTTTAGCTGGCATCTTAAAGCATTTCCAAATTTCTCTGAGAAGCTTCCAAAAGTTTTTGAAGTACCTGGTCAGGTATAGTCACAGCAGTGACTGTGCTCTCAGTGCCAAGTTCCATCTTGGTTAGGTTCTTGTTGGTGGGAAAAAAATACCCAACACCCACACTTTGGAGGAGAGGTTCAGGCCCTAAGACAGAAACAAGATGTCAGGCTTGTTTCAGACAAGGTACTTAACCCGGGCAGCCAGGAAGCAGAGAGGGAAGGGAGGTATCATGCCCAAGAACACTTCCTTCACATCGCACCATCCGTAAACAACTTTCCACCAGACCTCACTTCTAACATTACATTTAGTTACTACAGTGATAAGTGGATAGGTATACTGATGGCTAGCATGCCCGTGATCTAACCACCTTCTACATACATGAGAATTTTGAGTTATTTAACCTAAACCATAGCGTGTATTCATACCATTTGATTTGAACAATTCAAAGCAAGTACACTTAGAAAGTTAAATCACAAAACATTGCTACAATTTGACTCAATTTGTGTCTACTCTAATTCCACAAAATCTCTGATACATTATTGATAAATATTTCTTCACCTGTTAGACATTTTCCTATTTGAAATTTTGCCCCCAAATTGTAGTAGTCATTGATGCTCTTTGTAGTTTTTTATTTCTTTTGTTGTGGGTTTGTACTCCTGATGTCTTTGTGTTTGAATGGGACGTTGTAAGTAGTTCCAGATACTACTGGAGTAGAAGGGATACATGGTAATTTCTTGCTTGTTACCACAAGTGTAATGTAGCCCAACCTGACTGCTACATAGATATTATTTAATTCATATATATGTATAAGAGGATTAGATTGTTTGTTCCTCTTTTGTTTTAGACAATGGAGCTGAGGCTCTTTTTAGGAATACCAGAATTAATAAGTAAGAACACTGGTAATAAAACTTTGCTGGCATTTGTCTGCTGCTCTTTATGCATGTGTATACACATTTGGTGCTGAAGATTGAACCCAGGTCCTCCTATGGTCAGACACAAGCTCCACCACTAAGCTGCACTTTCAATCCTCACTGCTTTTTATTGGTCAAAGTGTTTTCTCTCTCTGTGTGTGTGTGTGTGTGTGTGTGTGTGTGTGTGTGTGTGCGGCACTGGAGATTGAACTCAGGCCCTTGCACTTGCCAGGCAAGCGCTTATTCTGCTGAGCCATCTCCCTGGCCCTCACTGCTTTTTATTGGAACATAATCTTTTACTTCTAATTCTTGACAGACTGCTTTCAGTTTGAAAGTTTTCAAAGTTGAAAATTATGCATCACTATTTGTACTTAAAAACACTGTGTTATCCCAGATCTATGATTTGTCATGATCATTTAATTTATCAGAGTAGCCCTGAGACAGAGAATACAAGTTTTTCAAGTGGAGTTTAAATCACGCCAAGTAGAACATTAATAGAAAAACAGTGACTCCAGAAATAAATCCCTATGACAGGCCTCTGCTGTGGGGCTCCATTCTTTTCAGTTTGGAGACTGTATACCAATTCATCTTTCAGGAAGATGTCCTATAGTGATTTCTCAAGGTCAGGAAATCCAAAGGCTTTACACAAAGATATGGTGGCTAGAAGGCAAAAACAAAACAAAAAAGTCTGTATTTAACATCTCGGATTTGGTGTGTGAACAGAAGCAAAACCATGTTTCTGACCTGGATCTTTCAGTATTCCCCATTTCGGAAAGCCCACACCCTGTAAAACTATTCTACAGCAATTATTAACCACACAATGAGCCCGCCAGGCAGCAGATGCTAGGCTCCCCTTCTCCTCCCTTCCTACCTCCTCTATCAAATATATTTGTAGAGTACATATTTATCTACTTTAAAAAAGAGAGAATAAAAAAACTCGGTACCACCCTTCTAACAGGAAGTAGGCAGGACTTCTCCTCATAGGGTATAAAAATATTGACAGTAGATAATGGGCCTGCATCAGATATTGGTGAGAGGTGAGCTAATGATCACAGGATGGAACCACAGGAGCTTCAGATGCTGCCTGCCACCAGAACGGCCATGAATGCGGTTTTTGTTAATAACTACCTGGTGACAGAAAGCTCTTTCAACTTTGCTTTCCTGGAATTGGAAAATAAAATACTAGAGGTATCCATAGTAATAAGATACATATCTTATCCACATACATGGATTAACTTTTCACAAACATGAGAAATAAACATCTTATCTGTTATGGGGGGGCGGCTCAATGAATTTTTTTTGAAGTAAAATGTGACGGGCAATGATTAGAAAATTAAAAGGTAAAATTCCTTCTAAAAACCACTTCAGGAATTTAATAGAGAAGTTTTAAAAGTATTGCTCTAGTTCAATATTTTAATAAGTCTTAAATTGTTGGTATGCTTTAGAAACCAAAGAAGGGTGCCTATATCTGAAAATGATTGAAGTGATTTTTTTCAAAGTCTTAGAATTAAGGCTTTTTAAGGGCAAGCTGGGCATTATCTATAACATAGGCTTCATTTTCCTATGAAATTAAATTTTCAAAGGAACCAGCCACTCTCTGAAAATAACAGTTCCATCCTCTTGAAGCATAAATCTTTACTGCCCTCCAGTATAAACCAAACTGAAAAGATAGGCCGCACTATTTTCTGTAATGATTAACCCCCTATTTGCCAGCTGTCCCAGTGAATACCGCTACATCTGAGCAGGCACTGAGTAACACAACGCTGGGCAGGTGAAAATCTCTCTCATTGCTCTGCCCTAGCAAAAATCTCCCTCTCTCCCTGTCTCCTTCTCTCCCTCCCTTCCCCCTTCTTCTTTCTCCTCCAATCTAGAAGTATTACTCCTTTAATTCAATGTCTCATTCTTTTCTTACATATATTGAGTAAACCACAATTAGTCCAAAGGCTCTGCTGCATATGAAACATGTAAAAAGGTGAGGCTGAAGCCTTCAGTGAGAGATGAACCAGTTTACTGTTGAAAAATTCAAAAGGACCCAGTGGAAGGATCTGTTACACAGCAGGAACGTCAGGACACAGCTCTGAATGGTTTATTTCATTTCCTCTGTTGTTCTTTGTAAATGTCCTCCAAACCAGTTTACAAGCACGTTGGATCAAAATTGTCCCCATTGATTGAAGAGAGTAGTGGTGTGTGTGTGTGTGTGTGTGTGTGTGTGTGTATGTGTGTGTGCGCCTGCTGACTTACTCTACAAATGATAAAAAACGTGAAAAGCATACAAGATGAAAAGGAAAAGAAATAACTGACAATTGTTTTAGAGCTGATTGCTTAGTACCTGAAAGCAGCAGCTGGTTCTTTTGGGTTGCAGGCAAGGTGACTTGCAAATCATACTCGGGGGAGGCAGTGCAGGTTCCTATAGCAGGGTACTGTTGTCCTGGGAGGAATTCTGGCCACAGAGAAGGCAAGGTCTTGGACTCTTGGCCCAGCAGGTGTACTGATGCTCACCTGTCTGAGCTGTCTGCAGCGAGAGGGCAGGGAAAAGAGTGGAGAGAAAGCTTGCAGCTGCACTTACTGGAAATCTGGTGTCCCCAGAACCCTCACCAGTGTGCCCCCCAGCCAAAGAGGGTAGCAGGGCTTGCTGCTTAGATCTGGACCCTGAGAAGTAGGGGAAAGGAAGGAGGAGGGGCCTACAGTGACAAGAAGGAGAAGCCCCTGGCCCTACAGTGAAGTAAAGACCTAGGTGGGGGGAAAGAAAACTGGGCCTATTGGACCAATAGATGGCAAGGACTTGGGAAGAGCATGTCTAAGAGCATGGACACATTTTGTGGAGGGGAAGAAGGATCACTAACAATACAGCAGGTGATGAAAGGCAGACTCTTGGCAGAGTCTGGAATGGCCTTGGCCTCTGGGAGTCTGTGGGGCTCAGATAGCCAGCTGCCCACCTTGCCTGAGCACTCACAGGGCACCTGCATGGAAAAGGCTGGATCTATCAAAGAACCTCATCAAGAGACCCAGGATGTCCTCACCGTCTCCCACAGCCACCCTGAGGAGCCCCGTGTAGGCTGGCTGAGTGGTCTGCTTCCCTGCTCTGCACATCTGGGCTGCAGATCCTGGTGTACAGGTGTAGACACAGAAGAAAACCCTGAGCCTTCTGCCTAAACCTGTAACTCTCTATAGCAAAATGAACATGATAGAGGAAGAAAGAAAGCTAATGTAGCAAACAGTTTGCAAAACAGTGTCTTGGTCCATAGCAGACTTCCTTGTGCTGTTTTCAGAGTAAAGCTACATAGAGAATTCAGCCTCCTTGTCTAGGAATGTTCCAGAATGCTAGCAGGTGCTCAGCCAGGTGGGTGTGTGGTACTGTAGTCAGTCATGTTAAGAAGCAGTGCAGGTTAGCTCTGGGTGAGAAGGCCTCTGAAGGCTCTCCCTGGGAGCTGTCCAGGCATACAGGTGAATGGGAAGAACAGGGGCTTAGATAACCTTGGGAAAATATCCAGGCATGCCTGTGTGATCTGACATTATCGCCTCATCTTAAAATATCACCTGTTTACCTGCTTGCAAACTTTCCCTGTCAGATTAGAAATCAAATCTCTTCTTCAAATTTCTCTTTACTCCTGGGGAGATTGAAAACATCTACACGACAAGTTACAAAAGAACTTGCCCCACACCAATGGTGAGAGGTGGTATAAAGTGGAGCACTGGCTGGTGACAAGTACAGAGAACACTTTTCAAAGCAGGGGCAAACATTTATTTGGAGAGAAGCATAAAGGGAAAACACCGACAGCTCAGATGACCAAGAGAATATAAAACAAGTATGTCATCATGAAATGAATTCATAGCTAAAATTAAATTCACCTCTTCCCAGAGAAACAATAAAAATTACACCTTTTTCCTATCATGATTGTAAGCACATTACAGTCTATAACATATCTTAATTATTTTCTCTCCCTCTCTCTGTCTCTCCCTCTGTCTCTTTCCCTCTCTGTGTTCCTGTCTCTCTCTGTCTCTTGTCCTTCTGTCTCTCTGTCTCTGTCTCTCTGTCTCTCTGTCTCTGTCCCTTTGTCTCTGTCTGTCTGTCTGCCTCTCTCTCTCTCTCTCTCTCTCTCTCTCTCTCTCTTTCTCTCTCTCTCTGTATTCTTTACCTTTCCCCTCCCTCTCTGCTCCTTCCAACTCCTGGTTCCCTTTTTCTATTTGCAAAGGCTCCATTTTTATTATCATTTTCCTTCAACTTTTTTCATCCTCTTTCACTCCTCTTCATCTCTCCTCCCTCCTTATTCTCTCTTTGAAAGAAAAGATCTTCTTACTTCTTATTTATCATTTATATATCATATCACATATGTCATAGAGAGAGAGGGAGAGAGGTGGAGGGAGAGAGGTGGGGGGGAGAGAAGTGGGGGGAGAGAGGTGGAGAGGGAGAGAGGTGGAGAGGGAGAGAGGTGGAGGGGCAGAGAGGTGGAGGGAGAGAGAGAGAGAGAGAGAGAGAGAGAGAGAGAGAGAGAGATTTTCATCTAAGAGAAACCATACAATATTAAGCTGGTGTGTCTGACTTATAGTTTCAAGTTGCATTCATTTACTTATAAATGCCTGAAGTATCTGTTTTTCTGGAAGGATAGTACAGCACTGTGTCTCCGTAGTACATTTCGTCCATTCATCTGTTGATGAACATAAAGGTGAATGATGTTAACCCAAGTAAGCCCGCTGTGGCACACGTACCATAGGTTCACTGTCACTGACACAGGCTGATTCCAAGATCTAGCTCATACAAATTGTGCTACTGTAAACACGAACACACATGGATCCCTGTAACATGGTGTCTTGTATTCTTTTGGGAAGATACCTTGCAAGACAGTAGCTGAGTCAAATGGAATTTTTAGTTTTAGTCTTTGAGGAATCTCCACACTGATTTCCACAGTGGCTATAATAGTTTACATTCCCACTCAAGATGGAGAAGAATTCTTTTACTCCAGCATTCAGGCCATCTGTTAGTATATGATTTCTTACTTCTTTCTGGAGTAGGATGGTATCTCAGCATAATTTTAATTTCACTCATGGTCAGTGGCATTGAATCATTTTTCATGTATATATTTGTGACTTGTACTTTTTCTGCAAATTGTTCATTTTAGTTGTGCATTATTTTATTGTAGCTGTTATTTCGGGGTCTAATTTGTTGAGTTATACTCTGGTTTCTCTTCAAATCATATAAATCTTTCACCTTTTAATTTTTTGAGTTACTTATGCCTTCTTGATATGAGTCACCAGTCCAACAAATAGGTGGCAAAAATTTTCTCCCATTCTCCATTGCTTTGCTGTGCAGAAGCTTTTTAATTTGATATGATTTCATTTGTTAATTTTCACTATTTTTATTTATTTATTTTATGCAATTAGTAAGGGTCTCACTGTGCAGCTCTGTCTCTTTATATAATATTTGTTTATTTATTCATTTATTTGTTTGGTACAGGGTCTCACATTCAGCTCATACTCGTAGTGATCCTCCTGTCTCAGCCTCCCCACTGCTGGCATGCACCACCATGCCCGGCTTCAGTGGCCAGCACAGTGCGCCTGGGGTTCTGACCTGGCAGGGCATGCAGTACTAGAATGAACCTGGGCCCTTGGACTTGCCGGGCAGGCGCTTAGGCTGCTGAGCTATCCTCAGTATGTCTTGAGCCACTGTAATTCTGTTCAAAAAGTCCTTGTCTGTGGCTGTCTTCAAGAGTTGTACCTGTTTTATCTGCTAGAAAATTATTTCTTCTCTTATATTTATCCTTGATCCATTTTTATTTGAGTTTAGTACATGGTGGGAGATATTCTGCCTGTGGCATGTTCCCACAAGCATTTATTAAAGAAGATATTTTGCTTCTGGAGTGTTTTGACTTCTTGTCAAAGGTCACATAGCTAATGTTCCTGGAGCTTTTTTAGCTTCTTCTGTTCTGCTCTACTGATCCACATACCTGGTTTTATTGCTGGCACCATGCTGTTTTACTCATGGTAGCTTTGTGATATAATTTCAAACATGTGATAATTATGCCTCCTGCTTTGCTTTTGTTCACCAGGATTGTGTTTAATATTCTGGGTCTTTTCCAGTTCCACATGAATTTTATGATAATTTTCTCTAAGTCTGTGAGAAGTTCTGTTGATATTTTGTCTGAGATTGCACTAACTCTGTGTATCAGTTCCAAAGTATAGTCATTTGATTACTTTTATTTTTCCTACCAAGAGATAAGATATATCAATCCATTTCCTGATGGTTTCCTCAATTTCCATTAAAGACATTCATTCATGCCTTTGGTTAGGTTTCATTTTGTTTTTCTTGTGTGGCTGCAGCACTGATTGGTTGCATTCCTCTTGGGCAATGTGCGCATGTATAAGGCACACACCAATTCCTGTTCACTCACTCCAACGAGTATTATTCTTCCCATTCAAAAACACTCTATTTCTGTTTTGTCTCAATTCTCTTTTAAAATCCTTTTTGCCTTCCTCCCTCCCTCTATCTCTTCCCTCTTCCCTTGTTTCCTTTCCCATTTGAAGATATCCCTACTTCCTAATGTTAGTCCTGTATTTTGTTCCTTTCATGCTTTGGATTTCTTACATAAGAGAAGAAAATGCCATATTTATATCTATATGTCTGATTTATTTCACTTAACATTATAGTCTGTGTGTGTGTGTGTGTGTGTGTGTGTGTGTGTGTGTGTGTGTAGCTTGCCTGCTCAGCCTGCCTTGGGGGCAGGGCTGGAGCATTATGTGATGCAGGAGATTGAACCACAGTCCCTTGTGGCTGCCTAAGGTTTCCTACGCAGGCACTTTAGTCTGCTGAGCTGTTTCGCAGACCCAACGTTATAGTTTTGAGGTGCATTCATTTATTTTAAAATGCCACGGGGGCCAGGGAGATGGCTCAGTGGAATAAGTGCTTCCCTGGGAAACACAAGGGTCTGAGTTCAATCCTCAGTTCTGCCAAAAATAAATAAATAAATAAAATGCCTCATATTTATTCTTTTTATGGCAAAGTAGTACTCCATCATATGTGAATACCTCATTTTCTTTATCCATCCATCTGTTGATAGGCATGTAAGCTGTTTCAAAGATTGAGCTGTTACAAATGGTGTTGCCATGAACACAGGTGTGCATGCATCACTGGGCTGCATCTGTAACCCTTCAGGAAGACACCTAGATGGGGAACAGCTGAGTCCAGTGGAGCATCAGGGTTTAGTTTTTTGAGGAATCTCCATACTGATTTCCATAATGGTAGTACTAATTTATATTCCAGTCAACAGTGGAGACATAAATGTTCCTTTCCCCCTATTGCCTCTCAGTATTTGTTGTGGTTGATTTCTTGATGACAGTTATTCTTTCCGGACTGAAAGGCAATCTCAATGTTGTCTCAGTTTTCATTTTTTGAATGACCAGTGATGTTGAGCATTTTTCATGTATTTATTGGCTGTTGGTTTTTCTTCACCTGAGACATCTCTATTCATTTCACATAAATGTTAGTCCTTTATCTGAGGATCAATTGGCTTTTTTTCCCCATTCTGTTCATTGTCTTCATTCTTTTGGTGACTTCCTTAGATATGCAAAAACTTCTAAATTTGATATGACATAAATTTGATATGATTTGTTGATTCTTTGTGCTATTTCCTGTACAACCAGAATTTTGTTCAGAAGGTCTTTTCCCTGCCCATATCTTCAACAATTTATTTCATCTTCCAGCACATTGTTTTTGCTCCAATATTTCTATTTTTTACACATTTTGATTTTGGTTTAGTTCTTGATTAAATCTTTAGCATGTTAATAACCAGTTTTCTCAGCACAAGTTTTTAGAGGGTATGCTTCCTCCAGTGAAAAGATTTGGCCCTTTTGTCAAAGATAGCAGAGCTGGATCTGCTGGAGTTGTTTCCGATAGCATAGCTGCTTAGAGTTCTTTCCGTGTCCTCTCTTCTGCTCCACTGCTCCTCAAGTCTGTCTTTTGCCAATACCATGGGTTTTTTTTCCATCTTCTTAGCTTTGCAGTACAACTTGGAGTCAAGTATTTTGATGCCCTCTCACCTTGTTGCCCAGCATTGTACTGCTGCTTCCATTTGAGGTCATTTTTGTTTCTGTATGAATATTAGGGTTGTTTTCTCTAGTTCCATAAGGAATACTATTGGTATTCTGATTTGAGTTATATTAAAACTGTTTAGCACCTGTGGAAGTGTGTTCTACCCAGGAGCATGGAGTGTCTTTCCATTTTCTGATATCCTCTTCTGTCTCTTTTTTCAGAGTACTATAGTTTTCATTGGAAAGGTCGGTCTTTCACTTCCTTGGTTAAGCTAATTCTTGAGTATTTCACTTTTCTTGACACTATGTGAAAGTGTTTGCTCCCATGTTTTGTCTTTTAGTGAGTAAGACATTGGCTTGCAGAAATACTCTACTTTTGAGTTTTCACTTTTTAGCCTGTTACATTACTGAGTTTGATTATTAATTCTAGGAGTCTTTTGGTTGAGTTTTTGGGACCTTCTATAGAGAGGATCATCTTATCAGCAAATAATGATAATTTAACATTTTCTTTCTTATTCATATCCCTTGTAATTTTTCTTTGGCCTAATGTTTTCAGATATATATTGAACAGTTGCAACAATAGTGATCATCCTTGCTTTGTTCCTAATTTAGGGAGAAAACTTTTAGTTTCTCTCCATGTTGGCTATGTCATGGATTTTTTTTTATTAGATTGAGATATAGACCTTCTTTTCTTATTTTCTTCAGAACGTTTTTTATCATGAATGAACATGGGATTTGTCATATGTTTTTACGTTTCTATTGAGATATTCATGTGGGTTTTGTGTTTATGTGATACATTACATTTATTAACATATGTGTGGGTTGAAGCATCTCTGCATCCCTGTGATGAATACTATTGGGTCATGATATGTAATCCTTTTGAAAATGTTTTGTATTATTTTGGCCAGTATTTTGTTGAGGACTTTCATATTTATGTTAATTAAAGAGATTGGCCTATAGTTCTCCTTTTTGCTGTGGTCTTTTTCTGGTTTTGGAATCAGAGTAATGCTCACTACAAGAAATTACTTTGGGAGCACTGTTTTTCTTTCACTTTCATTTAACAGTTTGAAACACATTGGCAGTAAATCTCATCTAAAGTTCTTATAGGATTTAGCAGTAAATCTTATGGAACCTAGGAAGGATTAGTTGATAGGATTTTTAAAATTACTTCTTCAGGGACTGGCAAGATAGCTCAGCAGACTAAAGCACCTACTTAGGCAAGCTTAGGCAAACTCAGGAACTGTGGTTAGACTTCCAGCATCCCATGCTGTGCCAGCTCTGTCCCCAGGGCACTTTGAGCCAGCCATAGTCCAGGGGTGGTGGCACACACACCTGTAATCCCAGCACTCGGAAGGCTGAAAGCAGGAGGATCACTAAGAGTCTGAGCTGTATAGTGAGACCCTGCAGCAACCAAATACATTAAAAAACAAAAATTACTTCTTCAATTTCATTGACTAATATTAATTAAAATTTTTATGAGTTTTGATTATTCACATGTATCTTGGAATCTAGTTGTTCTGAATTGTTCATTAAATAGAGTATAGGTTCTCAAAGTAGTTACCAATGATCTTCTAGATTTTGAAAGAATCCATGTGATTTCGCCTTTTTCATTTCTAATTGCATGGATTTGGGTATTTTGTTTCCTTATTTTCATAAGCTTGGCTAAGGACTTGGCTATTTTGCTTAACCTGTCAAAGAACCAACTCTTTAATTTATTGATATGTTTTTGCCTCAAGTTCATCTATTTCTACCATGATTTTTATCATTTTATTTCTTGTATTAGCTTTGGATTTCAATTGTTTTATTTTTCTAGGAGCTTGAGAAGAAACATTAGGTTATTTATTTGTGCTTGTTCTAGTTTTCTAATGTGGGAATTCACTACTCCAACTTCTCCTCTCAGGATGGTTTTCATTGAGTCTCATAGGTTCTGGTATGCTGTGCCGACACTGTCATTTGATTGCAGAAACTTTCTTCTTTAATTTCACCTGCAATCCATTGAATATTCAAGGGGGTATTATGTAATTTCCATGTGTTTGCCTAGTTCCTGTGCTGTATTTTGCCTTGATTTCTTGTTTTGTCCCACTAAGATCCTCTAATATGCATGAGACACTTTTGATTCTTTTTTGCATTTATATAATCATGTTTTATGGGCTAATATGTCATCTATTTTAGAGCAAGTACCATATGTTTCTGAGGAGAATGTGTATTCTTTGTTGTTGGGTGGAACATTCTTTAGATACCTATTAAATCGATTTATTTATTTATTTATTTATTTATTTTTTGTCTTTTTGAGACAGGGTCTCACTATGCAGTTCAGGCTGGCCTCGAGCTCACTTTGTAGCTCAGGCTGGTCTCGAACCCACAACAATCCTCCTGCCTCAGCCTCCGGAGTGCTGGGATTACAGGCATGCGCCACCACGCCTGCCTAAGTCGATTTATTTAGAGGTTTGTTTTGGGGTGTTTTTTTTGTTGTTGTTTGTTTGTTTTTTGGCTACTTGATCTATTTATTTGTGTCAGTGGGGTATTGTCTCAGTTACTTTTTACTTGTTGCTGGGATAAAATGCCTGATACCCAAAAGGAAAGATTTACTTAGCTCACAGTTAGTGGAGGATTCAGACCATACTTGGCCGTCTCCAAGGTGGAGTAGCACAAGGTAGAAGGCCGCAGAAACAGCAAAGAGCAGAGGAAGGAACAGCAGGGGTGGTGTCTGTCAAGACTGTCCCTCTTCCACACCGACTGAAAGACTGGAGCTCCTCTAAGGAAGTGACCCTCAGAAGCATTCCTCAAGCCCTTCACGTACCCTTTAAGTTCTGATCTGCTCTAGGGAGGGGGCCCTCCACACCTTTGGGCGAGGAGTTGCTGAGTGGCCCAGGCAAGCTTCTGACCCCTCGAGTTGACACAATGTATCAACCACTACAGATATTGAGGGTATTGCATGGAATAAACTGCTACATAGGATGTTTTAGAGAATTTTTTTGGAGTGGTACCTTATTTCTCCATCAGTTATTTTTTAATGTATTTTTAGTACAAGATCTACAGGGTCTCACTACACAGAAAAGACTTATAGCAGTCCTCCTGTTTTCAGCCTCCCAAGCACTGGGATTACAGGTGCCTGCCACCAAACCCAGTCTCAACTGATATCACAGCACACTCTGGGGGCAGGGTCAGTACATCATGCCAGGGATAGAACTCTGGTCTCTGTGTGTGCCTAAGCAGATGCTTGAATACTTTGAGCCAGCCCTCGACATCAGTTTTGCATGATAGCTTTGTGGGACGTCAGTCTGGGTTGGAAATTGTTTTCTTTTAGGACTTAGAAAGTTTCATTGTATACTTTACTTAGCTTTAGTGTTTGTGCTGAGAAGTCTGCTGTAATTCTGATGGATTTATCTATATAAGTGTTTCTTTTCCCTAATAGCTTTTAGGATTCTGTCCTTGTGTTAGATTTCTGTAACTTTGAATATGATATGTGTCTTAGTCACTCTTCTCTCATTGCTGAGACAAATACCCAACACTCAAAATGAAGGAAGCAAAGGTTTATTTAACTCACAGTTACTGGAGGTTTCATAGTTTAAGACAGCCTGAATTACATAGCAAGACCTCAGAGCCTTATCTGCTTAGGAGAGAGAGTCACCAACCATCTCCTCTTTGAGCGAAGTGGCCTCAGTTGCAGACACTGCTGCCCTGCGCTACAGGGCCTGGAGGAGAGGCTGGGATGCCGCAATGTCCAGGATGACTTGCTCCACACCTCCAAGAGACCGCAGTCCTGGGGGGAGAGGAGGGGCAGAGAGCAAGCTGCCAGTTCAGTGGTTCGCTCCTCTCTGGCCCAACCTCTCAAGCCATTCGCTGCTCCTACAGCTGATAACTTACATGAGGCTTTGTGGAGACAACTAGACACAAACCATAGCAATATGTCTTAAGGTGGTTCTTTTCTAATCATGCCTATTTTAAATTCTATTTGCTTAACTTTTGTGTATCTCTCATTATGTTTTCATGCTTGGACAATTGTCTGCTATCAATCTCTGTAAAGAGGCATTGTTTATGTCCTTTGTGGTAGTGGAGACCAGGTGTGGTTGGGACAAATGCGGGGAGATTCCACTAAGGAATTGGGCCTGGGCACTGGGCAGCTCAGGCATCCATGCTGGGTGCTAGACAGAGACTTCAGCAAGTCTTGGATTGGTCACATATACCGGGAAGAGATTCTCGTGGGTCTGGATCTCTCAGCATAAATCCAGATGTTCTCAGGACTGTTGTGTGGTGCAAGATGGAGACTCGTATACCCAGGGAGGGCACAGGTTGCTTGGTACTGACTGGGGACTCCAGCCAGCCCAAGAGAGCAGGTAGAGACTCACACAGTTCTGTGGCACCCAGTGGAGTCTAGGCAGCCCAGAGCTGGTGCATGCCACAGATTGCCTTCCAAGAGTCCAAGTAGGTTGTGGAGCAGAGAGTGGTGGTGGAAACTCAAGCAGTTGCAGGTGCCTAGCCTAGCAGACTCAAGCAGATTAAGCACTTCTGTACTTGGTGCCGCATGGAGGTTCTGGCACACAAAACTTGAGGCACCACGCAGCAACTTGGGTGGGCCTGAGGCCCTCAGTGGGGACATAGGTGAGCCAAGCACTGATGTGGGGTGCCAGATGGTGCAAGCACCTTGCGGGGGGGGCTCAACATTCACTATTCACTTGTTTTTTGAGTTTATTAGTTTTTCCAATTTAGGCATTCATAGTTATAAATTTTCCTTTGCTCTCATTATGTCCTGCAAGTTCTAGTGGTTGTACCAGAATTATTTCTTTAATTTCTTTTCTTTTTTTAATTTTTTTTTATTTTATTGAAGTACAAATATCAATCAGACAGTTTCAAGACACCTTAACAAGACAGATTCGATAAATTAATACATTGCAAACTGTTTTCACAATGTTTTGGCATTGTACAAAGTGCATACATGATATTATATTTACAGATATTATTTTAGCAGATGTCTCTTATCAGTAAATTAAGAGTGTAGCTGCTCACTTATCTTATTTTTTATACCTGAATTATATCAAAAATTCAATAATTATTTTCCTAGTGGATGACCGTAGTACTAGAAGCCGACATAATATCCTGTCCAACCACCATTAGTTCAGATCTTGCCTCTCATAGGATTATGTAGAAGCACAGTGTTATCTATCCCAACTGTACTGTCTATACACACACATCATGATTTTTTCTTTCTTCTTTAATTTCTTGTGACACATTGGTTATTCAGGAAGGTGTTGATTACCAAGTATTGAACCCCCTTTAATCAAAGCAACAAGATATGATTTTAGTATAGATGCCCAGGCTGCCCAGATTTTGATTTACAGCCAATCAGACCACCAGTTTCCATTGGATATACACAATAGTGTAGGAGCCTAAACAAATTTCTGAGCTCAATGCCATCACCTTCAGATCCTGTCTCCCCTGAAGATTACACCCACCAAACCTGGTGTCTTGCCACAGAATTCAGGTCATACAATCTTCCTGGCCTGAGCATGAGCTTCTCAGTGGATCTACATCTAGCCTTTAGCCAGTCCAAGTCTGTTTCCAACACTGTCTCACACTTGGTCACTGTGGTAGTACATTACTCTAGTCCCAGAGGGAAACTCTGGTCCTGGGTTCTGGTCTTGTCCTCAATCAGATTGGTCATTTGGCTATCACCTCTGCTGCCTTGTGCTGAGGACAACTGAAGTGCAGAGCTGGCTAGGATGTGATGCTCTGATACTGATGTGAAGGGTTTCTCTCTGCCTTCCCTTGAGACTTGAGGAAGTGGCAGAAGGGGGAGTGGCATGTATTGCTTTTCTCCGAATGGATTTTTAAGTATGTGACTATAAGTGAATTTAAATATTGAACAAGAGGCTGGTTGTGACCAGTGTTAGTCAGGTTAGAGAAGCAAAGTTGGTATTTTACATGAAGAGCACTCTAAACAGTGTTCCCACCACATGAAAAGAGTTGCTTTGTGACCAACTTGGAATATCTTAAATTCTACCCACACACATATATACATGTAGCAGAGGAGGTAATCACTAAGAAAGATATGCAAAAATAGTTTCCTTTTTTGGTATTATTTATTACTTGGTGGGGATGACAGAAAGACATGGAAAGAAGTTTTGTCCCTTGGTGACATATATATATGGAAGGGATTGAAGACCTCTAATTTCCACATTTGAGCACCAGTGGGAGGAGCTGAAGACCATGGGTGGCTGAAAATACATACTCAAGGTAGGTGAAATGTGCTGGAAATAATGCTGGCCTAGATACAGAGCTGATCTGTTTTCTTCTCTTTTTTTTGGTCAACATAATGTACGTAGTCTTCAGCAGGCCACTCAGTCTGTTCCAGTCTCTTTCTCACCTTCTGGCATGAACTTTCTATCATATCAACAACTTCACAAGCAATAGAAGTATCCTATGAGCTCAAAAGGAAGAGACGTGGACTGAGGTGGTAATCTTCTGAAGGTTATCTCTTAAGGTTTTAAGCCATTTAAAAATCTGTTGTTTTTTTTTTTTAGGACAGTGTATTAAAATGCAAATTTAATGGAACATTTGAAGGTGGCCAAATGTTTCTTTTAGATACTTCCATAAACTTCCATTGGCTTTAGAGGGATTTGAGAGCAAGAGCCAGAGGACACTGTTTGGCCTAGTTAATAGTTACGGATTTTCCCCTCCTGTTGACCTTTCACAACCTCCAGACAAAAATCTCTATTATCCTTCAAGGAAACAAGGAGAGCCATACACAGGGCACCCTTGAAGCTGTATATGAAATAATCGAGTGGCAGGTAGAAGTTTGCAATGTTTTCGCCCATCTAGCAAGAAGTCACCTTCACCAGGGGACAAAACTTCTTTCCATGTCTTTCTGACATCCCCATCAAGTAACAAATTATACTAAAAAAGGAAACTACTTTTTGCACATCTCTCTTAGTGGTTATCTCCTACATACTGGTCATCGGTAAATGCCTGTGTGTTGATGAAAAGAAGGGAGAAAAAGAAAAGAAAGGGGCAATACAGAAACTGTGATGTAAGAGTTTGGAGTTAGTCCCAAAAGCAAGTTTATATGATGACTGCCTTCTAAATCATAAATTTGGGGCTGGAGAGACAGCTAACAGCATAAGCACCTGCCTATCAAGTGCAAGGTCCAGAGTTTGATCCCTGGTACTGCATGCATGCCATACTGGCCTGTAATCCGAGAACCATGGGGGGAGGGGGCTGAGACAGGAGGGTCACTATGAGTATAAACTGCAGAGTGAGACCTGTATCAAACAAACAAGCAAACAAAAATTAAAAAAAAAATCAAAACATAAGTTTGGGTTTTTCTTTGTATTTTCTGATAATCATTACAAATATGAAAGACGCACTACTTTGTCAATAAAGTTACAGGTGGTTAACCCTTCCATCAACATTGAAAACCTTGTAGGTTCAGGTTGGAGAGATATGACTTAGCACATCTACCCTAAACCAAAGGACTTCCTGATAACATACCTTGCCCTGTTGGATTCTGGGAGTTTGTGTAGCCCTAGTTAATTATCATTTCCTGCTTTTCACAAACAAGCATGATTATGTCTTCTTTCACTGAGCCTCTTATGTTGAACAGTCAGGAAGCAAATGTCTTGTGCCTCCAGTACAGTCGCCCCTACCCCCACAGAGGCAGCTTGTATCATTTTGGAGTAAAGATTTAAAGGCCTTGAAAAATAGATTCTCCATCCCATTACCTAAACCCTACAAATCAGGTCATGGGATCTTAGAAACTGAGCTGTTTGTTTTTCTCTTATTTTCGAAAAATCTGTGTACATTACAAGTGTAACTGGAGGAGGATTAGTAGGCACTGTCCACATAAGTAGGTGGGATGTAGTGGGAGCTCCTCTAGCTGCATGCTTGAGAAGTCATCCATCGCACTTGTGTCCTATCCCTTGGGAATCCTGTGTGCAGGTTCCTGGGATTCTTCCTCCACATGATTAACCATCGTCTCTTGGCATACACCAAAAGGTAGAGAAAAGCAAATAATCCTATATCTATTTGGTAGGTTGTGTCTAGAAGCAAATAGCACTGTGGCGAGTACAAAGACCTGGCTTCCTTCCATCTGCTGGATCAGAAGGTGGCCCTGTGTCTTCAGGGATCTCTAGTTTTCTGGCCCTAAGTGTGATGTCTACTTTTTTCTCCATCTCCACGCTGCATAGGCGGCCCAGGTCACTATTGATCTCTAATTCTACCCCCTCCTTCACCAGACCTCAGCTCCAAGTGTGATTTGTTCCTTTGAGAAAATGTTAGAGGCAAAGCTGAGGCAGGGTGAGGGACGCCCCGCAGAAAGACCTCACCATGCCAAGCCCTTCTCTTCTCAGATGAGAAAGGCGAGGCAGGGGCCTGGAAGTTGGCCTCTGGATCGCAAACCGCTCACCCCACCGCTGCCCCCTAAACGTTCAGACTGCGAGTTCAGACAGGAGTAACAGAAGGACTGGGAAACAAGATTTTGGCTAGGGAGGGAGCTGAGTCTGGCGCAGAGGATGCGCTCTGCAGTCCGGGTTCTCCCTCCGGGCCCCGGCCCGCCCCTCCCTCTCCCCCTCCTCCCGCCCCCTCCCCCACGTGCCTGGATCTTGGGCTCTGGGCCGGGAGTGCGGAGAGGGAGGGCAGAGGCTCCCGCTGCGGGCCGGGGCGGCGGGCCCGGCGCGGCTGGAGCGGGGCGGGGGCGGTGAGAGCCGCGCTCCCTGCTCCCCGGGGAGCGGCTGAAAGCCGGGCGCGCTCACCAGCTGACAGCGCGTGCCCCGCGCCAGACGCCGCCCCGGCCGTGCCGCCCGCGCCCCCCACGCCGCCCGCGTCCGCTCTTCACCCCCGCTCCCCTCCCGGCTGGCCCCCACGGTCAGATTTAACCCCTTCGGGGCTACCTCTGTTCTTCGGGGGCCGGGAAGAGGGGAAAGGATCTTGGGTCCGGGTCTGGGCCTTGGTTTGACCCCGAGGCGAGCGCAGCAGGGGGACAGCAAAGCCTCTGTTTCATCTCCTGCCCACCCCAGATCCTGCCCTTTCTCCCACCGGGCACCAGCCTGGTGGAGAGGTGCAGCCCACGGGGCGAGGCTGTAACTGATGAGCCGGTTTGCTGCTTTTCTCTTTCCAGTCCTACCTAGGACTTTCGGCAGAAAGAAAGAGAGCTTCGTTATGTTTTTCTTAAGCTTTCCAGTGAGAGGCGTGGCGTGTTACAAGATACCATTTGATCAAGATTGCTTACCCCATTCAGGTTTAACTCTAAAATCAACCTAAAGACTTCATCAAAGTGTCGGTTCTGCACTAGTTAAAATTAAGGAGCTCAGCCTTCCTTTTTTTTTTTTTCCTACTCATTCAAGCTCTTCAGCTATCAATGTCCTATAAACAGCGTGCTAAACTTGACTGTTGCCAAAAATAATCTTCCTTCAGCTCCCCGTGAAATCAAATAAGTTTCCAAAAGTGTGGCGAGCCAAAACCCTCCACAAAGCGGTGATGGGGCGAGAGGCAAGCGCAGAGATAAAGCAAGCTGCTCAAAGTCTGTAAAACTCTAGAAGGCACCAGCAGTGTAGCAAAGAACTCACCGATTTATCTATCTTCATTACTTTAAGAAATGTTGCCTCTTTGTTTGTTTGGGTGATATTAAGCATGCTTAACTTGCGCACATAGTTGATTCCTTCGCTAGTATCTTGGATACTTGGATCTGACTTTGGAAGGTAGAAACTAATTGGTAATAATGGACAGAAAGGAACCAGCCAGCATGGCAGGAGTGGTCGGCATATGGGGAATGAGCGCTCAGAAATACTCAATATTCAAGTTTCCAAAATATTAATGAGATTATAGCAACCTGCAGCTATATGTTACAGCTTGTTAATGGAGTGGAAGGGAGCGAGCTGCCAAACATTTGTTATGCAAACTCTATAACAGAACCTTAAAAATGGAAATGGGATGGTACAACTCTTTCAAAGAAATGCCAGCTTAAGAAAAGAAAGAAAAGAGGTTAAAGTTCTCATTTGAACTTTGAGCACTCAATTTACCCCAAAGTGGTTTGACATTTTTTGCTTGTCTGGATGGGTTAGAAGAACTTGTCTTCGCTTTTCAACAAATGTAGAAGATTTCCTCAAGCAGAGGTGAGGTTTATCTCCAATTCCCATACAAAGCCACTAACATTTAAAAGCATAAATACACGCTTACCCTGGTGCTGCACCCCCGCCTCCCTGACATTTCAATGGCTGTAGCTCTAACCATCGATTTTCATAAAGAAACTCATTAATCTATCCGGTGAGCAGGAGCACTAAGATTCGGTTCTAGATATTGACATTTTCTAGGTGTGTGACTGCGAGTAGGAGTTTCCTCATTTATAAAAAATTTGAAGGAAGGTGTTCTAGTGTTCTATTCTGTAATCGCTCTGAGTTCTTGAAAAGTAATAACTTCGGTGAAGTCGTTTTTCCTCTTTGGTTGATGCAAAATGCAGATGGATAGTTCTGAAGAATGAAATATATATATATATATATATATATATATATATATATATATATATATATATGTTGAGGAAGAAAAAAATTCCCCCTACTGTCCTTTCCCTACTTAAGCCTGTAACTAGTGAAACAAAACCTCTGAGCCTATTTTTTTTCTATTGCTCCGCACATCCAACAAAATGTACCAGGAGAGTAACAGTAAAACAAGCATGCTTGCATCCTGCAAGGTGGGTCTGCTCATACCTGTTTGCTTTACTTATTGAGAGTGAAATGGAGACAAGTTAGAAGCAATCGCTTGATTTATTCAGTAGCCCAAAGATTCCTGATGCTTATCTTAGCACCGCAAACTCCGGGGTGCAAAAGGTTATCTGAAGGACTGGTGCACTGTTTCTGCCCGTGGCAGGTGTCGCGAGCCGCTGCTCACGGCTCTGGGGAGCTGCCTGAGGCTACCACGCCCCTGGATCAGTCCTGAAAAGCCGCAGGCATCCAGGTGAACCAAGGAAGTTGCTGCTGCTGAGGTTCCCTACTCTCGATCAGAACCTGCACTTCCTAAGGCATTACCCTCCCTACAAACCCAGGTGGTGGCAAGATGCGCTTTGCTCAGAGCAGATTCTCAGGTGTTGAGAGGAGGTTGCTAGGCATAACCGTATTCATCATTTTTCTTCCTTTCCCCATCGCCCTTTCTCTCCTCCATTTCCTCTTTTGTGCTTCCTTTTCTAAAATTTGCTGTCCCAATGAAGGCACAAAACACATGCTTTTGCTTAATTTCAGTTTCTCACATCCAGCACTATTCAACATTACTGAATGTTTAGCTTAACAAATGGTCCCACTCTTGTGTTGCCAATAAAATGTTTTAAAAAATTCCTTGTTCTACTCTTTCCATACACATACTGTATCAGCTTTTTTGAAATCCGTGACCTGAGCCCCAGGAGAGACCTAGTGAGAACACCCGAAGGGGGAGGGATGGCTCTGCTAATTTTCTGCAGCTGACTTTCCATGGAGTCAGATGCTTTCTACATAGAAACCAAATCAGAAGGGCCAAATAAAGGCGGAGGCTAGTTTCTATATTGGAAGAAGTTGATGTGTGTGCAATAAAAAAAAAAAATGAGAGGAAGTCAATAATTTACAAGAATGACTAGACTAGACTGAGGCTTTAATTTTTGAGTGAATGATCACCAATTTCCCCTCTCCCTGGAGTTCTTTTCCATTGTCTCCCCCGCACTCCCCTTCTTAGGGAACCTACTCATTAGGAAGGCAGGAAGGAGGGAAGGAGAGAGTCAGTTTTTAACCTGGCTATTTTTTGGTGTGTGTGTGTCTGTGAAAACAGTTAATCCTTACAAACTAGGGAGTGGGAGATCTGAAACTGTTTTCCCTTGAATAAAGTGTTTGTACCTGGAGTAAAGGAGACTAGAAAATCCCAGTTACCCAAAAGGCAAAACCTGGGCCGTAAGTTTGGGACAAGTTTCTCACCATTTATCTAACTGCTCTCCTATTTTTTTCTACTACAGTCCCTGGTAGTACCTGAAGGCATTAAATTTGCAGCCTTCTCCAAAATCGTTAACTCACATAATTTCCATTTGATGGATGACTTATTTCAAGTTGCTTAGGTCATTTAAAAACTGTTTACAGTGGTAACCAGGAATGGAATAAATAAGCGACAAATAAAACTTTTTTTTCCAGTTTATTGTTATCATTTGCAAAATAAAATACATAAAACAATGGCAATTGGCTTTGCTAAATTAAAATAAAATGATCTGGAATAGAAAATATAAAAAAATGAATCAAGAAAAGTAGAACTGGTAACAAACACTCAATAATAAATAAGTTGTCTAACATTATCAAAGCAAAATAAAATTGACCAAATGCTTTTGACACTACTAGATGTGTTTACAAAATTTTTATTGTTAAACAAACATTTGGAAAGAACTTTAAGATCGTAAGTGGCTATGTTTAGAACAAAACAAAACAAAAAAAAACTGGTCTGCAATTGGCAGTTGAATTTCTCCTGGAGCCGCAGGAACAGCGGCCCATAAAGTGCGTGCGCCGCTTCCTGAAGGACGCAAATGTTCTCGCGATCCGATACACATACTGGGTATGTACTTACAATACACAGACCCCTGAAGGGCCCCGTTGTCTAATAATCCCGCAGCAAAAAGGTATTCGCTTTGGAAGCGGTGACTTTGCTAT
This sequence comes from Ctenomys sociabilis, assembly GCA_004027165.1. Lineage (NCBI taxonomy): Eukaryota > Metazoa > Chordata > Mammalia > Rodentia > Ctenomyidae > Ctenomys > Ctenomys sociabilis. Next base: position 23,970 of record PVKA01024024.1, read on the forward strand.
TCATACTGCATTTTGGGAAACAAATTAGGATACAAACTCTCCTACAGACGAGGGCGCGCAACTCCCCTGGGCGGACGCCCGGGGCGGTAAAACAAACCCAAACCAGCGACAGAGCAGAAGATGCGATTTTTTAGCAGCGTACTGGCAGCAAGGACTACAATCACAATGCCGCGTAGGGGTACAAAGAATTACACCGCATCTATCTGTGGGGCAAGCAGAAAGTGGGACGAAAGGCAAAATGTGTACAGCAAGATTTCCTCAAACAATACGGACCCCGGGAAGTTTGGGACAGCGGTGGCATTTGCAAACCGTCCAGTGTAGCTGCCTTCGGAGGCGCAGTTCTGGCTAAACAACGACCACTCAGTAGCAAAAATTAAGGGGTACGCGCTTCTGCGCACTAGTGGAGGGCAGTTTGCGTCTGCCTCAGTTTTTAGGTTCTGTCTCCTTCCTAACTGGCCTCGTCCGAGTCACTATAGTGGGAGTGGGGTGAAAATTCCCCGTCGCTTCTGTGAGACCGCGGCGAGGTCTTGCTAGAGTCCTCCGGCCCCGGCTGCAGGATGCCCCCGGGCAGCGAGGGCGATAAGTTCTTTGGCGCCATCATTGCCGTCAGGGAGCCGTCCTCGAAAGGCGAGAAGTGCAAAGCGTCCAGCGGCACGGAGTAACTGCCCGCAGGGGCTGGGGCCGCGAAGCGAGTCCGGCAGCTCCCGGGCGGGACTGGGCGCGGGCCGGCTCCGGAGCTTGGCTGTGCCCCTGCGGCTGTGGCGGGGCCCGGGCCGCCCTCGTAGGAGGCCGAGGCGCGGAGGTGGTGGTGGTCACCTTTGCAGGAGGCCGCAGGTGGCGGGGGCTGCTCCCCGCCGCTGGGCGTTTGCAGCAGCTCGGACAGGGCGTTGATGTAGATCTGGGCCATCTGCAGCGTCTCATATTTGGACAGTTTCTTGTCGTTGTTGAAGGACGGGATAACGTTGCGCAGCTGGTCGAAGGCGTGGTTCAGGCCGTGCATCCTGCGCCGCTCCCTGGCGTTGGCCGCCAGCCTGCGCTGCTTCTGTACCCCATTCACCTGCTTGCTGGAGGGGGCTCGCTGGCGGCCGCAACCCAGCTCATCCACCACCACCCCGCCTTTAAGCTTGCACAACTGTTCCCGCACTTTCACCGGCCCCGGACTCTTGCTGTGACCGCCGCCGCTCCTCCTTCCCAGCTCGCCCCGGCCGTCGGCCTCCTCCAGGGTTGCCGAGGCCTCTGGGGCACCCAAGTCGGCGGAGTGCAGCAGGTACTGGGCGGCGCGTGCCGTGCAGATGCCCTGCAAGGCGGGCGCCAGCCAGGCGCGTGGGTCAGTGCCGTCCAGAAGGGACAGCTCTGCGGGGTACACCGGGTGCTCCCTGGCCTGCAGGCTGGCAGAGGGCTGTGGCGCGGGCTGAGGGAGGTGGTGAGTCTGGGGATGGCGGCGGTGGTCCCCCACCTCCTTCACCTCGGCCCACTCTTCCGCATGCAGCAGGCGGGACATCGCACCGCGAGGCAGAGGTGCAGGTCGAGGCAGCGCGGCCCCCCGGCTGCAGTAATGTGCTCCCCCACGCTCGGGTCCCCACCGCCGCGGCGTCTCCTGTTTGCTCCTCCTGGACTCTCCCCCCACTCAGAGATCACACACCCGGTCGCGTGCAGCGAAGCTTCTCCGGTTGCCGAAGGCGCTGCGCCCTTTAAAAAGCGGCACGCGCCGGCCGCCGCCCGCGCACCGGCCCCTCCGCGCGCCTGTCGCGTGTCCGCGCAGCCAATGGGGGCGAGGGCCGGCGCGTGCGGGCGGCCAATCAGCGCCGCGACGCCCGGGAAAGTCGCGGGGCGCGAGGACGCGGCGCTGGCTTCGGTAGTTTTTTTTTTTTTTTTCCTTCTTCCTTCTATTAAGTTGGTGAAATACATATGTTAATCACGGGGCTGTAATCCGACTCCAGGCGTGTCGTTGCTCGGGCAGCGAGGCGGGCTCCGGGCTGGGTCGGGCCCCGCGGAGCGCGGCCGCCACCCCGGGCGCCTGCAGATCCGAGCGCCTTGCCCCGACGGCCTCGTCGAAGCGCGCGCGGACCCGGCGAGTCCCTGTGACCGCAGCTCTGTAACTAACGTGGAGCGACCCCGCGTCTAGTTTAAAAGGAAAATAAGAGGAGGGAGGGACATTAGTTGTTTCAAAATAAGTTTCTTAATTATCGCGTCTCCACCTCTCACCTTAGCAATCTTACTGACCCTGCTACGCAGTCCCGTCCACAAGGACAGGTGAGGCTGGGATGCGCTGACACACAGGCAGCTCCCAGTCTGCGCCACGATCCCGTGGCTAAGTGGGCCCCCACCCCACCCTCAGAAACCTCTTTGCAGATTGTAATTTTACAGCAAGGATAGTTGGATAGTTGACAGAATTATGCAGTTTCCGTACAAAAACAGCAGGACTCCTGACTAAAGGTACCGCAGAGGGCTGTGGCCAAGTTCAGATGAAAGGCGCCCGCGTCCCCTGCGGCTCCCAACACTTTGGAGCCGGAGCGGAGCTGTCCGTCCCTCTGACTCCCTTGGCTGACGACCGCAGGGGAGTCTTTGGCGCACGCCCAGAAGTCACAGTTGAAGTCACCTCTCCCAGCCTGCTTAGTCGGGTGTGGACTCGTGCAGCGTAGACCAGGGAGGTCCTTGGCCAGGTTGGAAGCCAGCGCCCGGGAGCACGCCCCTCCTGCCGGCCGCGCTCGCCCTGTCGCGTCTGTCTGCGCTCAGCGCTGCTGCGGCGGGTAGGAGCCGGGCCGGGCACGCCCTGGCCTGTGCCCGCGCGCCCTCACCGTCTCAGGCCCGGGAATGGGTCGCTACCGGCTGCAGCTGGGGCTGCTTCTGACTTCCGCGGGGACGATCATGGGACAAGGCGTTTCATAGACTAGAAAAGATAATGAAAAGAGGAGCAGCAGGATTGCGCTGGGAAAGGTGTCCTTGCTGCCCTAAAGCAGCTAGAAGATGCGCTCCTGGTACTCACAGGGTCTGGGCCCAGCTCTGAGACACAGAACGCTGCCACCGGACTTCTCCCATCAGTCAGCGAAGGCTACAGGGCGGGCCGAAAGGACGCCTACCCTGCACCTGTTTCGTCTTCAACCTTATTGGTTTACTGGTGTGTGTGGGTGTTTGGGTGCTGCTGAAGGAAATACGTTAAAGATAGGAAAACTAAAAAAAAAAAAAAAGCAAACCTCAACTTTTAAAAAAATGATGAAAACAAAAAGAAAATGCTATTTTATGCTGTGGTGTGTGGGGGCAAAAATTCATCAATATTTTGGTAACTGGATTGGGTAATACTGAAATCAACTAATAATGCTGTTAGTAAAAACAGTGCTAGTGTAAAACGTGCTACTTTAAAAAAACAATGCCAATAGATGTGGATACCAAAATGAAACTTGGAGAGGGCTGATTGAACGCCCTCTGTGTGTGCACCACAGGGCCAAGGGCTGCAAAGGGCTGCCTCCTCCCACCTTGCCTGTGATGCCCCGCGTGTCGACTTTCCCCAGTGGTATCAGCTGAAGGGTTTCTGCTGAAAGTTCTGCCTACCCCATACTCCCGCTACCAAATATGCAGGATGTGCGGTTTCCCAGGGCCTGCATCCTTCAGACTTTAAATCTGTACTTTTAATTTGACTTTGTAACTGAAAAATAATAGTTTCCCTTTGGGCTTGCTTATAATGTTTACTGAATAAATGAAATGTTGGGTCTTAATTGGCCAGCTCTGTAGGTAATCATTAATATTACTACTTTTTGAAATCAAGTCTCACTTTTTTAGTGAGCAAATCAGTATTCTGATAGTGTAAGGGACTGTCAGAGTTTCCATCACTTGTGACTTTCAAATAAACAAGGGCTGGTTTTTCTTTCCCTTGCCCTCAGCTTTGACTTCTTTCTCTTTCTTTAGGGGTGGATGACAGAGCTGGGGGCTGAGGTACAAAAGAGCAGCTCCCTGTGCATGGACTTAGAGCCTGAGTAACATGGGGGTATCCCTGGGCAGTACCTTCAGGCAGTAGGGGTTGGCACTGGGGGACTAGACAGGGCACAGAGGCCAGGCCTGAGGGCCTCTGTGTGTGGGAGGAGAGGCTGGCTTAGGTCTGTGCAGAGGGCTGAGGAAAAGAAGTCAATTTATTAAGAGAGTGAGAATAGGTCTCTCACTACCCAAGAAGGGACTTCTGAATAGGGAAGTGGAGGAAGCTGTAGTGGTGAATTAAAACTGGAGATTTGATATGAATTTATGATTTTCAATACAAGTGAATACGTGATATAGGAACGGAGTATGAATATGGTGTGTGTACTTGTATATATTCGTGTGTTTTTTCTCTCAGAGACTGTATTAGCAAATAAGTATATTTAATTTCCTGAGTTTAGTTTCTAAATAAAGTTCTTCAAAAGGAGCCAGAGTTCTTAGAAACAAAAAGGGTCAATGATAGATGATAGGGGTGGGACAGAAAAACAGGCAATGTATCTGCAACCCCTTACTGACTCAGAAGTAGGGAAATGCTTAAAGAGTAAGGGAGACCACAGAAATTTGCTTGAAGAGTTTCATATGGGCCAAATGGCAAAATAAATCAGGTTAGTGAAAGTCACCAACTTCTGGAACATAAAGAACCTCATCCTGGTGAATATAAACAGAGTAAGCAAAGCCTGGAAGAGTTGATAAATACTGATCTCGATACGCATGAGAGAAAGATTGACTGTGTTGTGGAAGTTCATGGAGAACACCAACTGAATCAAGCAACAGATGTTAGCTCACCAGAAAGGAAGCAAGACAAATCGGTGAGCTTTCTTAGGACTACGTGGACGCAGCAGCACTTCTAAGATGTTCCTGTGAAAGACGCCGGTTATGAATCCAATCAAGAGAAAACCCTCACCCATTCTAAACTGAAACAGATTATAGAAAATAACTACTTTATACTGTAAATGTGCCAGGATTATAAAAAGCAAATAAAATCTCAGGAAATACTCCAGGCTAGATGGGGTCTTTGCATGATAAAGGACATCATTGGAACAGTGGACCAAACTTGCTTGCTAGTTGATTGTGATGATTGCAATGTGATTTTATAAGGGGATGTCCCTCCCTGGGAATGCTTGCTCATGTTCAAAGGGGCAGCTTATTCTATTGGCTTTATGAATAGGTTCTTGGTTCTGTATTATTTGTAACTTTTCTGAAAGGCTGGGAATGTGAACAACCCAGTGTGATAGTTCATACCTGTAAACTTGGGAGGCTAAGGCAGGGGGATTTCTGTAAGCTTGAAGCCACTCTGGGCTACATAGTGAATTCAGGACAGGCCTGAACTCAAGACTTTGTATCAAACAAACAAACAAGTACATGATTACACAAAATACAGTTGGTTCTTTATACCTCTAAAGTTGTTAATTCAAGCCAGTCCAACCATCATACCCACTTGTTGACATTTGTGGTTATTCCTAAAACTGTAAGTGAACATTAGTGTTGCCCAGGGACAGTAAAGTATGAATTTATGAGTACTCAAGTTTTAATAAATATTTAAATTCTAGAACCTTCAATAGTTCCTAAGGGCTGAAAAATTTTGAATATTATTTTGAAATACAGGCATGATAAATTTATTTATGATCTTATGTGACCAATATTTGTTTTCTATTGCTGCATAGCATACTTAAATATTTTTTATAAATGTCATTAATAAAATGGATGTGTGGCTCATAATTTATGGATAACAATAAATATTTAATGTTCCTATTATAAAGTCTCTGTAATTGTAACCAATTAATTCCCAAAACCACTGATTTCATTGATCTTTGCCATTCTTGTATCTATTACTAATGGATGGCTGAAACTTATGAATGAATGAATGCAATTTCCATATGAATATTGGTTGATATTTGTCATTTGTTACTACCAAGAAAAACTAAAGCAAATATGAAAATGTATGTCTGAATTCACTTGAGATCATCAACCCGAGCCACTTTGCTGAGTAGGGCCATAGCTCTCACAGTCTGGAAGAAGAGATGCTCAATCTGCTGTGCTCTTCAGAAATGGCTGCAGACTTTAACATAATTTTACAAATAATCTTCAGCATGTTCTCATGGTTTTAAGCATACTCCAAAGCTGAATCACAAAGGAGGCTCAGACCTGCAGCATTTGCTAATTTCTATGGCTGCAAATATGGCTCAGTTTATGAAGATTTTTCACTGAATTGATACAACTGAACACATTCTTTTCAAAGCTTTTTTTCCTATTTCTGAGGCTTCTCTTTCACAGTCACCCTCCGGGAGACTAAGCTTCTAATGGTTTGGTTCTATACTCTCATTTCTTTGTACCTTGCACATCCCAACCACATGCGAATTAATACCAACTTTTAAGAACCATTATTCTAATCCCTTTTCTCAAGCACCAGTTAGAACAACAGAAGCAACAGCATCTAGAACAGCAGTAAGGAATCCTGTAGCAACTTCTGAAAGGCTCTGCCTTACCTAGTTCCTCCTGACTCCTCTGTCTCCCTTTCCTGCTCTCCTCCTGGCTCTTCTATGGCTCACTGGTCATATTGGCCTTGTTTACTCTTAGTACAAATCATTTTCCCACTTCTCCATTTCAATTTTTCCTTTCATGTTTGCTCCTTTTTCTTTTCTTTTTTTGTAACTGGGGATTGAACTCAGATCCTTACACTTGCCAGGCAAGCACTTATTCTACAGAGCTATCTCCCCAGTCCCTGTTCCTTTCTTGAGTCACTACTTTAGACTCAACTGTGAAACCTTCCTTAGGAAGCAGTCCCTGGTCCCTGCAGCAGGAGTGGCTCTCTGCTTTGTAACTTGATGGTATATTATATTTATTTTATGTTGATCTGCTACAAAGCCTCATTGAAGACTAGTTGCCACTTGTCAGTGGGTAAAGGAGTCAGAAGCTGTATTCTTAAACATGGCACATGCTCTTTCTAAAATCCTACTGGTATGATCAGATTTTGTATTTTACTTAGGGGCAGAAGCATAAGGAGTAATAACTTGCTTATTTCTTTCAGGTGTCTCCACATGTTACAAACTCATAGAATGTATAAACATTCCAATTTTGTCAGGACCTGGATCCTTGTAGGGTTAATCTCACTCTTTGGCCCATATATCCATCATAAGAGCATTTCTTATAAGTCTACTTTATGCTCCCCAGGTCCAATTAAAATTATTTTTTTAATAGAATGGACTATTAAGATGTTCTGTAGAAGCTCCAGATCATAGAGGACCTTTTATTACCACAGCTCTGCTCTGAAAGAACCATGAATGTATACTGCTTGTCACTCCAAATAGATGCAAACTGTTTATGATCACTCTTCCTGATAAATTCACCTATCAATAGCTGAGTTTGAAGCTACCACTTGGCTGAATTCCTAGTAGTCTATCGTTATCTGCCAGGATCACTCTGATGTTAGCAGGTGTCAGACTATCAGGCACATGATGGAGACCACCCTTCCTGCATCCTTTAGGGGTAAATGTCTTTGGGGGACAATAGCTACCATCCAGTACTTGACAATTTTTTTTTAAATTTACTGTCTTATAGGAGTTGCATTTTCAGAAGATTTCACTTGCTTTTTTCTGATATTATGCTTTTTAGCCCAAAAGTTAAAATTTAAATGTGAGATTTCTGAAAGTTTCTAAACGTATCTACCTACACTTCTCAGTTTTCTGTAACTGCCTGAGGCTAAACACTTTATGAAGAGAAGAAGTGTATTTAGCTCACACTTCTAGAGGTTTCCTGGCATCGATCAGGTGATGGTTTGGCTTTCAGCAGGCATAGTGGGTGGCATCTCAACAGCAGAAGGACACCTGGAAGGGTTGGTCAGTTAGCAAGACAGAAAGCCAAAGAGGAGAGCAGGGCTGTTTCGTAACAAGTTGCTCTGGTGAGAAGTAACTCAGGGTGCTTCTTCTGAGAGCCTGCCCTCAGTGATCTGGGAACCTCACTGTGACCCCGCTTCTTGAAGTGGTGACTTTGTACAGTTTCCATCTGAGGACCAAGTTTTTACAGCACAAGATCCTGGAAGACAAACTCTATCTATCCCATAGCATTTAGAGAATGGAAGTATGACAATAGACTTGTATATGCTGGGTCCCTAGCAGATAAAGTTGAGTAGGATTCTTTTTATCACTGGGTTTTCATATGCTTTCACATTAATGCAAGATTCATGTCATCAGTTTGGTTTTCCTGGCATTATGCAACTCGCATGTTGTAGCAAAAAAAAAAAAAAAAAAGGTTTGAATTTGTTTCTTTTTATTTCTGAGATATATCCTGGTCTCTTCAGTGTAGCATATATTTTAGGTCCATTTATAAAAGAATTGGGAGAACCTTTAAGGTATCTTCACACTATTAATGACTGGCTCAGAATTGCTGAAATGTAGGAAAATAAATGTGTGTGTGTGTGTGTGTGTGTGTGTGTGTGTGTGTGTCTGTAACATTTTTTGTCTTACCTACTTTTGGTATTTTCTGTTCACATAGATGAGGTTATTGGTTGTGTATCTGTATGCTTCCACCTGGCACTATAACAAATGTATCAAGGTTATTCACTGACACAGATGCAATGGAAGATTTTACCCTCCCATCCAAGACAAACTTGACTTAAGACCTCTGAGAAATTCCTGAACCCACAGAGACTACTGAATCCTACAGATACTATTTTTTTCCACATACCCTGCCACATGGCTACATCACAGAGTTTATTGATTCTGTCCTGTTTTATGCACTGGTTTTCCTATTGCATCGCTACCCTTGCACCTTGGATCCATTATCAAATAAGATAAGGGTTTCTTGAACACAGTGCCAAGGCAGTCACTCAGATAACAGACTGTTAGGATGGAATGAGTGGGCAAGAAGTGCATACAGTGTGGTTTGATGGACAAATGGATTATTCATGTCTCAGGTGGGAGAGGGGTGACTGACGCAAGGTTTCATTGTGTGCACAATTGAAAACTTGCACATTATTTATTTCAGAAATTTTCCATTCCATATTTTTAGACCAATGACTGTAAAACTAGAAGAATAGGATGGCTGTGTATTTATTTAAAAACTTGGCTTGTGATTGTGGTGGTTGGACAGTCTGAAATTTGCCAGGTACAACAGCAGGTTGGAAGCTCAGGTAGGAGGCAATCCTTCAAATTTGTTTTTTGAGCCATAGTTTTTGCTCTTCAGGCGTACAATTGGCTAAGGCCTATGCACATTACTTGAAGTAAGCTGACTATGGATACTAAACACATTTATAAAATACCCTCACAATTACACTTGAATTAGTGCTTTATTGAATAATTGAGTCATAAGATCTAGTATCATCAATGCATAAAACTAACCATCAGCACCAATTGCTACAAATGCAGTTTGTTGAAATTAAACAGATTTTTTTAACCTGTTTTTTTAAGAGTTCCTGAACTATAGAAATTTGAAATGTCACATGGCCAAAGCCACAGTTTCAGTAGGCCATGCCATTTCTTGAGACTCTAAAAGGAATTCATTTTCTTCCTTTTTCCAGCTCTTAAAGGCTACCAGCATTTCATGATTCATAGCACGTGCTCCCCAAAGCCAGCTGCAGAGAAACTTCAAATCTCTCTATTTGCCTCTCTTTTCTGCTTCTGGTGTGACAGCCTCTTCTCTGCCTTGTACTCCTGCCTTACAAACTTTATGAGAAAAAGTACACACAAATCATTCAAGACAACTAAGGCTATGCAACATGATAGGAACTAGTACATGCCATTTATTACTACTTACATTGAATATGAATGATCTAAATTCTCCAATGAAAACACATACACTAACTATATCTTTAAGATGTGGTATTTTTATACAACAGAGACTATGCAGCTATAAAGAAAGAGAAATTTGAGGCTTTTATAAGTAAATGGATGTCACTCAAGACCACACTCACACTAGTGAAATCAGACTCACATGCGCAAACATTGTATTGTCTCCCTACTGTAAGAAACTGAAAGAGTGAATAAGATCTAAAAGGTACAATATTGTGAAAAGGAAAGAAATTGCTCAAAAAAGCAGAATAGCTAGGATGGAGGAAAGGAGAAAAAAGGAAAGGGATATATATATATTCTGTACAACATATTCTGTTCCTTTCCATCCAGCAGAAAAGTATAAAAGTATAAAAATGAAGTATACATTGTGAGCCCATAATATTAAGCTGAGCTGTAAATGGATATGGTCAACAATTTCTTTGAATAACTCCCTATGGTTGCAGAATGCTGGACTGTGTAGGATATATATATATATATATATATATATATATATATATATATATATATATATATATACTAATTGTACTACTAGTTTCTATTCACTGAAAGGAACAGTTAGATCAAAACTTATATACCAACACATGAACTTTATATTTCCTATGTGGTCATTGAAGTCTTCTCAGGGTTTATCTTGTAGCCCTGTACATTATTCTGTACAACATATTCTGTTCCTTTCCATCCAGCAGAAAAGTATAAAAGTATAAAAATGAAGTATACATTGTGAGCCCATAATATTAAGCTGAGCTGTAAATGGATATGGTCAACAATTTCTTTGAATAACTCCCTATGGTTGCAGAATGCTGGACTGTGTAGGATTGTGGTGTCGAGTTCAAGCACCTAAGGTAGTTGAATGTCAATGGAGTGCCCACTTTTGACAGGTATAGACAAAGGAAGGGTTGTAGAAAGAAAAAATCAGGATGTGTGTGTATAGACAGTACAGTTGGGATAGATAACGCTGTGCTTCTACATAATTCTATGAGAGGCAAGATCTGCACTAATGGTGGTTGGACAGGATATTATGTCAGCTTTTAGTGCTATGGTCATCCACTAGGTAAATAATTATTGAATCTTTGATATAAT
>PVKA01024025.1:0-22577 GCA_004027165.1 Ctenomys sociabilis
CTTTACCTCAATGTGATAAAAGCCGTATATGACAAACCTACAGTCAACTTCATATTAAATGGCAAAGAATTAAAAGCTTTCACTCTAACATGAGGAGTAAGGCAAAGATGTCTACTATCATGAGTCCTGACCAATATACTAGCCAGAGCCATGAGGCAAGAGAGATAAATAAAGGGACAAGACTAGAAAAGGAAGAAATTAGATTACCATTATTCACAGATGACATAATACATTACACAGAAGATCCCAAAAACTCCACCAAAGACTTCTAGCTGTATATCTATGCTAATTTGTATATACAGATACACACACACACACACACACACACACACACACACACATCACTGCAAAGTGATCCCTCATTTATATCCCCCTTTTTTGTTTACTGTTGTCAGAAATGGGTGTTCCATTGCCATCTAAATACTGTAGGTGCATGAATTGAGCAAAGTAATCCAATACAGTCCAGTAGTCTATAATAGTAGTGGGTTATCTGCATGACTGGTAATTTCAGAAGTTGTTTAATTGAGCGTTTTACAGTTCAGCATATTAATCTGGCTTCACTTTTTATACCACATTTTTATACTTATCTCCTGGTGGGTTAAGACCAAGATAAAGCAAAACCTATATAACTAAAAATTCCTGAGGGGATTTGACTGACCTTGTCAGATACAAAAGTAAAATTTTTAGTCAATTTCCATGTATTTATGAAATTTTGCCAATCTTTTGCCATTAATTTCTAATTTCATTACATTGTGGTCAAATAATATGCATGGTATAATTGCAATTTCTTTAAATTTACTTACCCTATTTCTGAGATCAGACTAATTGGGTGAGTTCAGGGTGGTATGGCAGTAGACTATTTCTGTGGACTAGTACATGGTCTATTTTAGATAACATCAGATGTGCAGTTGAAAAGAAGGTGTATCTTGATATTTTGGGGTACAACACTGTAATCATCAACTCAGTCCAGTTGTTTACAAGTTTGGTTCATTTTTGATATTTTCTTGCTGATTTTATTGTCTGATCCATCTATTTGTGATAATCATTGTAAGGTTCCCGCATTACAGTTGCATTTTGATCAACTGATTTCATGTCTCCTACACTTTATCTCATATAGTGATGAGATTTCATATTTGGTGCACACATATTTAGGACTGTCATCTATTCCTCTCTTGGTTTTCCCCAACAAGTATATAATAACCTTCTCTATCTCTTTTGATTATTCTTGGTTTAATGTTCACATTGTCTTCAAACAGAATAGCTATCGCTTTTTTCTGGGTTCCTATTGCTCGGAAGATTGTTTTCTACCTTGTGGCTTTCAGTCTATGAATTTCTCTTTTAGTTAAATGTGTTTCTGATATACAACATATTGTTAGATTTTGTTTCTTGATCCATTTTGCCAGTCTGTTTCTGAACTAACACCATTTACACATATGGTTATAACTGCTATGAAATGTTTTATCTTTATCATTTTATTTTCCTTTCTTATTTATATACATTTTTATTTATACTATCATGGTATGGAGTTTTTTGCAAGTGAAACAGTGTAATATAGGACACACTTTATAAAGTTTTATAACATAATTTTATAATGAATTGCCCAAAGAATCATATACAGCAAGTGTAAAAGTCTGTGCACATGCTAAAGACTGAGGGCCTAGATGCTAACATCATGCATGAGAACATCTGAAAACTGGGAGTTCATAGCAGTATCTCCCACAAGTCCCACTGGGGGCCTAGGCCCCATGACAAAGTCTCATGCAGAGCTGCTTCACATTTCTGTTCTGGGAGGGCCCAAAAGTCAGTGACAAAAGCCGGAAAGTCCATGGGAACCAAAGGCTTCCAACAACTGCAACAGCTTCTCCAAACATCTTCATAACAGCGTTCCAACAGCTCCTTTTCTGCCTCTGTGCTTCTGGAAGCAGCCCTCAGGTGAGCATCCCACACCTAGCACCATGCTGCTTCAGTTCAGCTCTGCATGATAAGTTGAGCACCAGTCAGAAATCCACGATAGTCTGGAGGTGTTTTGCTTAATGACTTGAAGTACTTCACTTCAAGCTCTTCTTCACTTGAGAGTTTGTGTTTAGACATCTGTTGTGATTCTGAAGGACTTTCCTGTATGTATTTTTTTTATCTATTTCCCTTATCTATTTCTTTTCTCTAAAATCCTTTAATTTTGTGTTCTTGTGCTGGATTTGTGGGATATTGATTACCATATGTCTGAGTTTAGCTTTATTTTGACTATATCTAATTGTAGTTCTATATGCCTCTCTTATGTATGTTAGATTCTTTTAGCATGCTCAAGAAATTTTCTGAAACTTTCTCTCAGGCTCTCACAGAGAGCAAACTGGTCAAGCTTTGGCTGTGACTCGTCCACCTGGATGACACAGACAAAGGATCTACAGAATAAGGTACAGGACTACAAGATAAACCCTGAGGGGACTTCACTGACCTCATAAGAAACAAAAAAGTATCTGTGTTGGTATATAGATCTTGCTCTATCTAGGTCTTAACAGTCCAGCAGAAAAGTATAAAAATGAGGTATACACCGCGGGGCCATAATAATAAGTTGAGCTGTAAATAGCTGTGGTCGACAACTTCTTCAGATAACTCACTATTGTTGTGAAATGCTGGACTGTGTTGGATTGTGTCATCAAGTGCAGGCACCTAAGTTAGTTGAATGACAATGGAGTGCCCATCTTTGACAGGTGTAGACAAAGGAAGGGGTATAGAAAGGAAGAATCATGATGTGCGTGAATGGGCAGTACAGTTGGGATAGATAATGCCGTGCTTCTACATAATTCTATGAGAGGCAAGATTTGTACTAATGGTGGTTGGGCAGGATATTATGTCAGCTTCTAGTACTATGGACAACCACTAGGAAAATAACAAGGTAGAAAGTATTAATTGTTGAATCTTTGATTTAATTCAGGTATAAAAAATAAGATATGTAAACAGCTACACTCTCTTAATTTACTGATAAGAGACAACTGCTGTAATAATGTCTATAAGTATAATATCATGTATGCACCTTCTATGATACCAAAACATTATGAAAACAGTTTGCAATGTATTAATTTATCAAATCCATCTTGTCAAGGTATCTTAAAACTGTCTCACTGATATTTGTACTTCAATAAAATAAAAATAAAAAAAAAGAAATTTTCTGCTGTTACTTGTGCAAACAGTTTTCTTTTTTTTCTGTTATTCTTGTTGACCCATGCTTTTTCATTCTTTTATTATTTTAAATTATTTCAGTGTATTTTTGTTTTCTTTTTTTAATCTTTTATTTATTTTTTTAGTACAGGGTATCACTATACAGCTCAGACTCATAGTGATCCTCCCATCTCAGCCTCCACAGTACTGGGGTTACAGGTGTATGCTACTATGCTCAGTTTCAGTGGCGTGCACAGTACACCCGGGGTTCCAGAGCTGGGGAAGGATGCACTACTGGGGATTGAACCCAGGTCCTTGCACTTTCCAGGCAGGTGCTTAGACTTCTGAGCTATATTCACAGCCATTATTATTTTTTTTTCAACAGATAGCACAGAGGACTAAAGCACCTGATTTGGCAGAGCACAGTGACCAGGGTTCAATCCCTGGCATACCGTGCCAGCTCTACCTCCAAGGGTGTACTGAGGTGGACACTGAGACTGGCCATGGTGGAGTGTGCCTGTAATCTCAGCACTTGGGAGGCTGAAAACAGGACGATGACTATGAGCCCAATCTACATAGTGCAACGTTGTACACCCTATACAACCTGTCCTAAATTCATTTTAAGAAAAAAGAGATCTTTACTTTCATGATCCCTAGCAAAGATCCTGTCTTCAAGCTCTGTAAGTCTTTCTTCAGTTTTGTTCATGTGATTTATTCAGTTTTCAGTGGAATTCTTAATTTCTTGGATATCTATCTGAATCTGTTTTATGCATTCTATTTCTTTCTTCTACTGATCATTCAGTTTCCATCTTCTTCTTATTTTTTTTAATCCTTCTCTGTTCCAGGTTTACTTAGCAATTTATTTCTTTTTTTTTATTTTAGAGAAAGGTCTACATGGTGTTAAGGATCTCACTACCAGATTGGACCTGTAGTGATTCTCCTGTTTACAGCCTCCCAAGATCTGGGGTTACAGGCACACACCACCATGCCCAGTCTCAGCAATTTCTTTATAAATGTTTATATTTCCTTTTTCCTGAGATTTCTGATCTCATTTCCTACAGAGCCTCATGGATTTATTTCTTTACTTTGATTGTGATCATTTCAGAAATTTAAGGTATGTTTTTTCCCTTGTTTTCTATCTCACTCTGTCCTGGACTTGTTCTCATGGGCTGCACATCTAAGGCTTCATTTTGCTTCTGTGTCTGGTCATTTTCTATTTCAAAAGTTTTCATTTTGCTTTCCATGTTTATCTTTGTATGTTGTTAAAGTATGTAAATGTATCACTAGTATCAGGACCTCTTTAGGTAAGCTTTATTCCTTGGGGATGTCTTCTGTGTATAGTCTATTGTTAGTTTGTGTCCTTCTGAGATCCTACCTTTCTAATTAATTAAGAATGAGATGCGAGTGACTATTCAGTCAGGTGCTGGGGTGCAATGAGGTTATTGCCCCAGAGCTTTCCAGTATTGTCATAGAAGGTGTAATTGTTACAGCAGGTGTGTCAACTTACTGAATTAGTATAATTAGCACGGAACTATTTGAACTCAGAACTTATTTCTAAGGTTGGAGGTTGTGATTATATTTCTGTGGCTGAAATTCTCCTCAAACATTTAGTAAAAAGAAATAAAACATAAGGAAAAGGTAAAAAAAAAAAAAAAAGGTAAAAATAAATGAAAGAGAAAAGGGAAAGCCATGTCTACCTATTTTACTCTGTGTGTTGTTCCCAAGCACATCACTGGCTCACCTAACTTACCACCTTTGGCTCACTACGTTACTGTCTCTTCTGACAGTTTGATATTACCAGTCCAACCTGTGCAGCCTGTACACCCTGGCCAATGGCCTTAACACCTGGCTGCCATGCATGCCATTCTGTGCCTTCCTACACAGTTCACCTGGATCCCAGCAGCAACGAAGGGACGGACTGGTTTCTGGGACTCTCACAGATGTTGTTCACCTTGGATTTCAGCAGCCACCATAGGAGGGAAAAGGATTTAATTTTAAAGAACTATGCTTCTCTCTTACTAACTGGTATTGCTGTGTTTTCCTGTTATCAAACTATATTTTAAGACTTGTTACTACTGTTATAAAGAGTTGTACAGAAAAATCAAACTTTACCTCTCAGTATTGTTAAAAATCCCTCCATTCCCATTATTGAAGGGATGCATAAATGATTCAGTGGATGTGAGATATAGGTAATGCTAAAGTTTATCTTAAGCCAGAATCCCTACATCTATATTACAATGTCATTATTTCCTCTTATAGGTAGCTGCTGCTTATTATCTCTTGCCCTTGTTCATGCCTCAATAATTTACCTCCCTGACAATGTTCCTTTAACTTTCTCTTTCATTCTACTGTGCTTCCAAATCTAACTTTGACTAACTGAAATGCAACATTTTCTGTTTCTATGGACGTAAGTTGCATTTCATTACAAAATGTCTTGTTAAAATACTTTTAAATCCTGATCCGTCAGATGAATTGTTTAAGAGTAAGTGAAGAGAGTATCCCAGCAATTTGGATGCTACCATATTTTGGGTGAGTTTATAGGGTAGGGTTTGGTTCAGTCTTCTTAAGGTGAGTGAGGCCCATTTTTATTTAAATGTAGATGTGGAAGAGTGAAAGAAAAGTGGAGGTTATGGAGACCGAGTGAGGTCTGAAATGTCAGCTGGAGGACTTGAAGGATTCCGTTTTGTGATCTGAAAGTCAAAGATACGTTCCTGATGACTACTGGGATTTTGTTGTAGCTTTCTTTTTTGTTTCTGTTTCATTTTTATTTTGGACTTTTAAGAAGCACCTCGCTGTGCAGTTCAGACTGCTTTGAACTCAGTGTGTAGCCCAGAAATGCCTCACACTCATGGAGAACCTCATGCCTCACTCAGCCTCCAGAGTGAAGGGCTTGCTGCCTCACGTCAGCCCTTAATGTTGACACCACATGTGAGAACGGAAGTGAAGCCCATAGTGTATGTGGTTGTTTTCAGTCACTGCAAGTAAATAAACAGGTAAACAAACAAAACCCTGCCTTATAGGAAGCAATAAGTGTACATAGGAGTTTTTAAATGCTAATTGATCTTTATTCCACAATGTTTAAACCTTTTCACTTACCCTAGTTTGTCTCTACATTGTGATCTATTCTTCTTTTGCTTTATTAGTAATACTGTGAGGGGCAATAGTATATTAACATCATGTTGTATGTATATGTTTGTGTATAATGCTATTTAGAAAAAAACGCATTGATCAGAAACTAGTAGAAAAAACAGAAACTATGATTTTTTAAATTAATCTTACTGAGAAACAAGTAGCAAAGAGACAGTTTCAAAACACGTTTGTAGGACAGTTTCAATAATTAATACATTGCATATCATTGTCTTTGTAGTGGTTATTCATATACAAGATACAGACATGATATACTGTCCAAACACTATTAGTATAAATCTTTCTTCTCCTTGACTTAAGAGAAAGTAGCTGTATTTTTATTAATTATTTTGTATATCCTGATACAAAATGGTCCTTCATTTATACCCCCTTTTAATGTTTAGTTTTGTCAGAGATGGGTATTCCATTTCCATTCAAACATTGAAGGTGCTTAAATTCAGCAAGATAATCCAGTAGAGTCTGGAGGAAAGTGATCGACGATGTAGAGTGTGCATAAGGAGAGTCACATGGAGAGAAAACATTCTCACAGGCTTTCACAGAAAGCAAGTTGGTCAAGCAATGGCTGTCACTCATCCAAGTGGCTCACACTGACAAAGGATCTACAAACTTGAGTGCAGGGTTTCAGAGTAAAACCTGAGGGGATTTGACTGACCTTGTCAGATACGGAAGTTACAGTCCTTATTATATAAGTCTTGCTTTATCTTGGTCTTAACTATCCAGCAGAAAAGTGTAAAAACTAGGTATAAAAAGTAAAGCTATATTAACATGTTGAGCTGTAAAAGTCTGAAGTCAACAACTTCTGCCATTTCCAGTCCTATGGATACCCCACTACCATTACGGACTACTGGAAACTATGAATTTTGATTGATACATATTCATGAATATTTTATATTTCAGATTTGGATTGTAAAAGGTTAGAAACAGTCTGACACATAATATAAAATTAGGAAAGATAGCAGATTAGGGAAAATAGAGTCTAGAAATATAGCTTTCCTAGTTACTATGTTTAGTTATGCTGATTATCAATTAATACAAGTCCTCTTAACCTCTGATTAAGTAACAAATTAATTATATTTATCATTCTCTCTATAAAGCATATGAACAAATATATTCCACAGAATGCGTACAACTCATATAATATTATTTTTCCCCTACTACATAAACTCTAAAATCAGTTTTAGGAGAGAGTATTCCCAGATCCATTCCTGACATTTGAACTCACCATTACTAAATTATAGATTAAAATATGGGAACAGAAATAGAAATGTCTCTATGTAAATAAATAATCTGGAGGGACTAAATAAAATTAAAAAACAATGGTGATACAATTGCGGCAATATTTATTTTAAAAGCCTGGATAATTTTGTAACAAAAACAACAACAAAAAACCCTTTAAGCACAGACTACAAAAAGAAAAGCCACCAGACTCAGTTGTGCCCTCCCTATTCAATGGCCATTTCTTGGCCTAATGGAAGGAAACAGGCAAATAAGTTTACATTTATATGTTTCTAAGTTAAAAATCTTTTGTGTTACATACACTATTACATGACTTCAATTTATGTAATCTTTTAAGTTAACAGCCAAAATTCTGTCTTGAGTTGCACTGAATAACACATCTTCTTATGTAATTAATCAGCCTTCTTCAAGGAAATTACAGTTCAGTCTCACTGACCTCACTAAGACTGGCCCCTTTACCTGCATGGAATTTACTATGCATATGGCAAAGCTGTATAGCCTGTAAAATGAGTCTCTGAACTTCATATTGTTCTGCAAAACAAAATTTTTGCTAGAAGAAATTTGTGTCCTTAATCCTTATTTCCTTCCATCTTCCAAATTATGACAGCATTTTGTAGTGCCATTGTGCTGTTTTTGACACTTAGGGAAAAGAATATAAAACAAGAATAAATAAAATCTTCTGAGTTATATCTGTACTGAGAAGTTTTGGCAGACATTGAAAGCTGTTGGTGAACTGTCATCTACAGGATGAAACATAGCTTCTTCATCTGAACTCTGATACAAAATCTCTCATATTAAAATGAGTATTTTCGTCCCCAGAAAATTTCACTAATTATCATCTTTGCTATTGAAATGACAAAACAAAGGAAGAAAATGTCAGAAATTATTGCCCTTGTTGTTTAGACTTGAAATTAAAAAAAATTCTGAAAAGTTTGCTTTGAAAGGAAAATAATTTTTTACATCCCTAAGGAAATTGAGAAACTGAAGAGATATTAGTTTTTCTTTTTTGATGGAATGGAGGGTTGAATTCAGGCCCTTGTGCTTGCCAGGACAGCGCTTCTTTTATTGAGCCACCTCCATGGTTTTTGTAGACATATATTTTTCTACCTTTGGTTTTGTTCTAAGAAGTAACAGTTCTTGCTTATGAATTTTTAATTTTCCAAGACAGTTGCAATGAGTTTTCCAAAGGTACTGCACAGTTGACAGGATAGAGAATCCATATTCTCGATGATACTCAAAACCCAACCTCTGAAATTTGTGAA
The DNA here is from genome assembly GCA_004027165.1 of Ctenomys sociabilis. Lineage (NCBI taxonomy): Eukaryota > Metazoa > Chordata > Mammalia > Rodentia > Ctenomyidae > Ctenomys > Ctenomys sociabilis. The sequence goes on from PVKA01024025.1 coordinate 8,802, forward strand.
TAAATGTCTCTCAAAGCCGTTGGCACTTTATACACGTCGTTAAGATTAGGTGTCCTGAGCAGCAGCATTTGGCATTCTCCAAGTGAATGCAGTCTAAGTATGACTGAGGTTTATTAGTCCTTCAGTCTATAAAAGTGGGAGGTAAAAGCAGAAATTGGGTCAGAAATGTGATAATTCACAGAGGGACAAGGAAAACAAAAGCATGGTAGAAACTTGAGGGTAAAAGAAAAGTGAACTTCTAGCAACTAAAAATAGCTTTCAGCTCACACCCAACAGTGATCCCCATCCTAAGACACAAGAATCAAACTCTTCACACTATGGGAATATGAACTGAAGTGTGCCGGCCCTGAGCCCTCCGGAGAGTGACGCAGCCCTACTAATTGACTGGCTTTCAGATCACCACATTCATGTCGAATCCCTAACCCAGAGAGCTGTGTAATATCAATATGATTTCTTCTTTAATTTTCAACATATTTTATGATTTAATCTTAGCTTATGATTTTAGAAAATATTCATATGGACTTGCCTTAAGAATCACTTGACCTTGGAAGAGACAGAAGAAACAAACCACTCATTCTGTCATCATCAGAACTAAAAATAAAAGCTTGGGATGGTGGCTCATGCTTATAACCTCAGCACTCAGGAGGCTGAGGCAGGAGGATCATTGCAAGTTTGGGGCCAGCCAGGGCTACAAAGTGAGTTCAAGTCCAGCCTGAACTGCATGTCTGAAAGACAAAGCTAAGACTAAAATAAGTCAATATTGTCAGTTTTTAAAATATAGACATACATATTTCTCTAGATGTGAGGGTTGGATGTGTACTGAAAGCCCCCTAAAGGTTCATGTGTTGAGATCCAGTTCCCATTGTATTACATAAGTGACATCTATCTGATTAATATGTTCTATTGGCCTTGGGAAGTGATTAAGCTTCAATGGGACAGTACTGAGGGTCTCTGTGATTGAGTCCTGATAGGTTCATAAGATGAACATAGATGCAAATACAAGCCCCTCTCTTGCTCTGGGACACCCTGCACCTCCTTAGGCATCACCCAGCAAACCAGAGGAAGGGCTCTGTTATTTTGCTTTCTGGAAATGTAGAAGGATACCTGAAACTAGTTGTAGAAAAGAGATTTCTTTTAGCTAAATTTAAGGAGTTGCAGTTCTTGACCACGTTGAGTTTTTGTTGTTGTTGTTGTTGCTGTTGTTTTCATTTTCTATATTTGGTACAGGGTCTTACTACACAGCTCAGACTGATAGCTATCCTCCATTTTCAGCCTCCTCAGCACTAAGATTACAGGTGTGTGCCACCATACCAGGACTCCATAGTGGGCTCAGTGCACCCTGGGGTGGGGACAGAGTGGCTTGAGGGACTGGGGATCAAACCCTGCTTCCCTGCACTTGCAAAGCAGGTGCTCACACTGCTGGCTATCTCACTGGCCCTTTGTCCACATTTTGCTGTGAGGCTATGCAAGGCTGAACTTCAAGAAGGAAAGGTGCGGTAGAGAGGCCCATCCAGCTGCTAGCAGCCTGGGGCAGCATCCCCTTAGAAGTCACATTGCTGCTGTGTAGCTTTGGAAGCCTCAGACCAAACAATTCTGTCCCCTCCTCAGAGTGTCAGAGGCTGGTGACTAAATCTTTTACACATGAAAACTTTGAAGAACATTTTAATTCCATAACTTAATAGGTCCCTAGATCTTGTATCTCCAGAATTATGAGACAAAATAAACTTCACTCACTTAGAAGCTTGGCCTTCCTCGGCATTTTACTATACATGTCAAAAAGTTGATCAATACAGCAAGTGAGTGCTACTTTGATACAACAGTAGTAAAAGGATAACAGTGCATTCTGTAGTTCTATCAGTGATGGACAAGACATTGAATTTTTACGGATCATTTTCCACATTTGATACCTTCCTTTCTCATTATAGCATTTCTTTTTTCTTTCTTTTTTTTTTTTTTTTTCTTTTGTGGAACCAGGGATTGAACTCAGGCCCTTGAATTTGCCAGGAAAGTGCTTACTCTACTGAACCATCTCCCCAGCCCAAAGAGAAGCTTCTTTTCTTTTTTTTTTTTTTTTTTTTTGTGATACCGGGGATTAAACTCAGGAATCATTATAACATTTCTAATAGTTTTGTTTTAATTTAAATTTGAATTTTTTGTGTCTATTTTCATTTGTTTATAATTCATTACTTATTTCATTTGCCTACTTGCCATATATATTTTTTTCTGAATTGTCTACCGGAAATTTTTGCTCACTTTTCTTAGATTGTTTGCATTTTTATTATTGAGTTCTGGGAGGTCTACTGTTTGGATTCAATTTATTTTTCTTTTCTTTTTTTGGCAGTACCAAGGATTGAACTCAGCCCTTTGTGTTTGCCAGGGAAGCAGTTATCCTACTAAGCCATCTCCCTGGTCCCTCAATTATCTTTCATTTGCATATTTTTAGGAGAATAGCACCAAATTAAAAAACTCTAAATTTAGATGAAAAGCTCTATTCTAAAGCTGCTGAAATAGAAAAACATGCCCTGGTCTAAGAGGGTCACAAGGATTTCAAACCAAATGTTTTGGTTCTATAGGGACCTAAACATGGTATAGGGAAGTGGCACAAATCAAGAAAAATTATCTTTAATGTGTACCACAAAGTGCATCATGCTATGTTTGTTTGTTTGGTTCTTTGGATAAGTTGAGGAGGGGCCACACACTTCTTTTTAGTGTTTTCTTTGGTTGGAGCAAGCAAAGTCAGTCAGGTATCCATAAAGAAGACTGTTCTATTAAACTTCTGAAAAGACAAAATCCCATATTGGGCAACTTGGATGCTTGGTCAGATGAAGATTTTAAATGTTATTAAGTAATTTTAATTTCTGTACTGTGTGTGCTTCCATATTTTAGCTACCATATTTAGTGAGATATTCTCCTAAATTGTCTCATGGTAAATTTGTATATATATATATATATATATATATATATATATATATATATATATATATATATATATATAGCACCAAATATATATATATGTGTGTGTGTGTGTATTTGCATTTGTATATATAATATATATAGTATATATTTGTATTATATATATATAATATATATATATATATACATATATATATACTGACCTATTTATTTATCTTTGCATTTGCTTCTGTGATCCATCTCATATTAGATGATATGAATGTTGGGTGATGGGCCTAGTTTGATTTTTATTTATCTATCTATCTATCTACCTATCTATCTATCATCTGCATGTATGTATATATGTGTATATGTATATATATTCAGTTTTCTATCATCAGTTTTTGAAAGTTTTTAGCAAAATTATTGATAATTCAGACAGACGGATCACATTTGTGAAGCTATTGTTGCGTTCTTATTCTGTTCTATGTATTAGTGTATGTTTCTACTTAGATGACAGTCTTGATAATAGTAGCTTTAAATTAATCTTGACATTTGTTAATGTGATGCCTCTGAACAGTTTTAAAGTTTATTTTGAAAAAAAAATTGTTTTTTTCTGCTCTGAATACATTTTCACACAAACTTGTGAATTCCTACAAAATCTATGCTAATACTTTGAGACTGCACTGACTCAGATATATCTAAAGAAAACTAACGTTTTATCATACTGAGTACTAACCTGATAGCGTATTGTATATCTCCCAGTTGATTTAGATCTATCTTTTCTCTTGCCCACAGGTATGCTTTTGAAAGAGGAAATTGTCCCTGTGTACTAGTGGATACTGGAAGAATTTCAAGTCCTTTAGGTGGATGCAATTAAACTTGTCATATCAGGTCTCTGGCTGACTTTCAAAACTGTGATTTTGGGGTGGTAAGATAGCTCAGTGGACTAAGCGCCTGCTTAGGCAAGTGCAGGGACTGGGTCCAGTCCCAGGCAACACATGCTACACAGGCCACCAGGCATGGTGACACATGCCTATATCTGAGCACTGGGAAGGCTGAGACAGGAGGATCACTATGAGGCCAAGCTCCACAGTGAGACCCTGTACCAAAGACATACACTATGATTTTGTATACTGTTTGCCTTCTTGCCAGTAAGGGTAGTACTTTTCTTGGAGATAACAAACACATTAAGTGGAAACCTCTTGACAACCATACAGCTTTTGCACTTCAGATCTATTTTTAGTGTAGAGATAAAGCCCAAGAACTGCATGACCTATTACTGGTCACAGCATTTCTGAAGCAGTTCTCCTATAGACCAGGTTTCTAAGTGCCAATGAATTGTTCTGTATATTAAGCAAGATGTGCTAGATAAGATGGAGTTTACTTTTTTGTTCTTTTTCCCACCTATTTTGCTTTCATTGGCAAAACTGATTATATGTTTTGAGCAGTCAAAGCTACAAAGAAACATTACCCACATTTTGATTTTAAAATTCTGACTTTCCACCAAGTCACTGGGGTCCATATAGAAAGAAGGGCCAATTAACAAGTTCAAGTTATATGTCCTCCATAAACAGAATATTTTAAATCTTCAAAGAACGCTACTTTCAATCAAATTATCTGGTAAAACTTATGTAGTCATGTTCTCTCAAGGACGTTGTAGATCACATTCAGGTAAATATAATTAAACTCACTTGAAGCCACCAATGGTAGTGTTTCTCAAGGAAGCTATTTCAGATTGCCTTTGAATAAATGAATGCCTTCAAATCTGAAATAAAAAGAAATATAAAAGCAAGGTAAGTAGCAATACCTAAAACATAATTTTTCATTTGAAAGGAAAGTAGATATGTATAGATCATATGTGATTTATAAAATGGAATAGGATGTTTATTTATTTTCACATTTGAATGGAGTTACATTTTCTTAATTTTCTAAAAACTTCTACAATATTCTTCACGCACCTGCTCTGCGTCAGGCAGTGCAGCTCATACGTGGCACACTAGATCTTTGGTTCTAATTTAATTACTTTCCTTCTACTTTAAAAGTCTTAAGGATTAAAAAAACGAAGCTGAGAGACAGGAGAAAAGGCAGGCAAGAAAGCAGGGGAAAAACGTGCAAGTATGTGTACAAGATGGCTGAAGTGATTGTACTTAAAACTTCCATCAGGTTTTCTTGAATATAGCAGTTAATTTGTAGAATTGTCACCTGGACTAATTCTGTATGCTGATATCTGCAATCTAAACAACTACATCAAGGACAGCAATGTGTAATACAAGAATCATGCTTGAATAATTGTCATCTTGGTCTTCTAAATGCATGCCATTTCTAACATCATAGCAATTATTACTATGCTCTCTTCAAAACAATTTCTTTTGAAAAGACAAAAAGAAAAACAAGAGGAACAAGAACAAAAATTTAAGTTTTCCAGAAAACAAGTGGTAATATGCAATCATATGTCCAGTCTTAGATAACTATTTCTGTTAATCTGAGCAACAGATTTGACAATAAACATAGACAATATATCAACCACTGTTAATTAGCTATTTTTCAGAAAATCTGTAACATATATATTACTGTATACTGTTCCATTTTTGTCATTGTTTCTGATATTTGTTCATGCTTTTTTCTTTTACATTTCAAAATCAAATAATAAAATTTAATTTAATTTAAAAATAATAAACAAGTAAATACCTTGTCATTTCAAATTTCATTGATGTCTTAAGTCTTGGCTTAAATATTTGACATGATTTGGTCCATCAATTAAGTTACGAGTCACTCAGCTCATCGTTGTCTTCCTTTTCTGAGATTCCTTTGGTACGCAAGAAAGGAAATACTGTGTTTCTTTTAGAGTAAGGAAAAGTTATTGACACTTAATTGGTATAGAAAAGAACAGCCTGATAGTTAAATCAAGGAAAAATTACAACTGAAAGAGAGAATATACTGAGCATTATAAAGTAGTATTGAGAGGTTTCCTTAACTCAGAACCAGGGAAAACACTCTTCATTGTCCTTCATTTAACTAGAGATGGTGGAAATTATAAAGCTGATGTCCTTGAAAAGCTTGTTTAAATTAAAATTATTATTCATAATATTAATAATATGAAATATTTCTGAAATCTTTTTCTTTAGTATGAAAGGAAATGAGACACCCAGCTTCACCTTCTGAATATAAACAGATTTGAAGCCAACAATCCTATTCTTACCACAGTATAAAGACAACAATCTGAAAATCAGTGCTGTGTAAGACTCCTCAGAGAATTAATACTGCAGGGAAATGGCAAGAAATTGAGAAGAGAGACAGAGTCACTGAACTTGTTAATGCACAGCTATAGAAACCTACAGTTAACACCCTGGTTCTTGGGGAAACTGGGTGGCTTTATGCTAAAATGAAGTGAGGCATGCCTATAAGTCCAGCACTGCACAAGCTGAGGAAGGAGGATTACTGTGAGTTTAAGACTAGCATGGGCTACAAAATGCACTCAAGGCCAGCCTGAGCTGCATAGCGAGACCCTGTCCCAAAAAGATTTAAAAAGAAAAAAGGTAAGAAAGAAAGAAAGAGAGAGAGAAAATGGCATCATTGCTCTTTCTTATCACTCAGCATCATCTCAGAATTCTAGTCAGATTTATAACAAGATATTGAGAGTTATGAAAGTTATACATATTGGAAAAGAAAAAAAGTTGTCTCAATATATATGTATTGTACTTGTCTCTGTAGAAAATTTTAGAGAAACCAAAATTAAAGTTTCTGTAACTAATAAGTATCAATGCTAAAATCAAAGGGTTCTTGGTAAATTTTTTCCCTTACAATGTTAACAATGAGCTATTGAAAATAGAAATTATTTTATGAAAAATATCACTTAAAAGGCAACAAAATGCACAGGCATACAAATGAACAAATTTCTGTAAGTGTTCTAAACATAAAGTAATGCACACACAAACAAATTTAAAAATGGGCAAAATATATGTTGCATCCTTCTACCAAAAAAGATACCATGCTGATAATCAAGTACAAGAAGAACTGATCAAGAAAACTGAAGTTGAAATTTAAGGTAATGTTGGGATATGCAAAGGACCTGTCAAAGTGAAGACAGTCCAACATCTGATGATCACAAAGTCTGGCAAAGGTGTGAGGTGGTGATTACTCCATGATACCAGGTGGGACAGCTGCATTCAAGATACTTTATCTGGTTTTTGCAGAGCTGAGTAAGATCTTATCATTTTGCTTAGCAATTTTGCTTCTTGGAATTTGAGCAAATGAGTTGAAAATGATGTTTAAAAATAGAAGCTGCTCATGGAATGAAAAACTCCCAGTTCCTAAATTTAGAAAAATTTTGGCAACAAAATAAAGTAACATTGGATTATAAATTGAATTATTCAATAAATTTCCCTTCCTCATTATTGTCAGAAATGAAAGACTGACTAACCAAATCTATAGAGAAGATATTATCTCCTAAGAGTTCTACATAATTTATGGAAAGGTCAGGGCCAGCAGTAAGAGTCCTCTTGGCTGTGTGCATCCTTACCATGGTGTGGAAGGCAGAACATCTTGGTGGACTCCTAAAAACCTGGGACATCAGCCAGACATGGTGGCACACTCCTGTAATCCCAGAGCTTGGGAGGCTGAGGAAGGAGGATTCTTGTGAGCTACCTAGTAAGCCCAAGGCCATCTTGAATTGCATGGCGAGACCCTGTCTCAAGAAGACCAAAAAAAAAAAAAAAATGAAAACCTGGCACACCATTCTTTTTATTTTTTTAATGTTTTTTATTTATTTTATTTTTGTTTAATTGAAGCACAAATATCAATGAGACAGTTTTAAGATACCTTGACAATATGGATTTGATAAATTAATACATTGCAAACTGTTTTCATAATGTTTTGGTATCATAGAAGATGCATACATGATATTATACTTAAAGACAACATTATTATACCGTATGTCTCTTATCAGTAAATTAAGAGAGTGTAGCTGTTTGCGTATCCTATTTTTTATACCTGAATTACATCAAAGATTCAATAATTAATACTTTCTACCTTGTTATTTTCCTAGCGGTTGTCCATAGTACTAGAAGCTGACATAATATCCTGTCCAACCACCATTAGTGCAAATCTTGCCTCTCATAGATTTATGTAGAAGCACAGTGTTATCTATCCCAAATGTACTGTCTATACACACATCATTATTCTTCCTTTCTATACCCCTTCCTTTGTCTACACCTGTCAGAGATGGGCACTCCATTGTCATTCAACTGACTTAGATGTTTGAACTCAACAACACAATGCAACACAGTCCAGCATTCCACAACAATAGTGAGTTATCTGAAGAAGTTTTCTACCATAGCCCTTTACAGCTCAACTTAATATTATGACTTCATTTTTATATTTTTCTGCTGGATAGTTAAGACTGAGATAGAGAAAGACCTATATACCAACACATGTATTTCATATTTCTTATGAGGTCAGTGAAGTCCCCTCAGGGTTTTTCTTGTAGTCCTGTACATTATTCTGAAGATCCTTTGACTGTGTCATCCATGTGGATGAGTCACAGCCAAAGCTTGACCAGGTTGCTCTCCATGAGAGCCTGAGAGAAAGTTTTCTCTCCATGTGACTCTCCCCAGGCACACTATAGAACTTTGATCTCTTTCCTCTGTGTCTCCATAATCTCCTTGTTCAGAAAATTTGGAATTCAACTGAGTTTCATGATGTTGCAGTACAGGTTCTCCTATGTCCTGAGTCTCTGGTGACCTTGAAAGGCTAGGGCCAAAATGTTGGCTGACCTTGTGGCTCTTCTATTTCTCCAACTTTGATCTGTGAACTTCTAATCACGGCACAAACATCAGTAGAATCTCAATTGAGAGACGCTCTTTCAAGTTTCCCTAACAGTATGAGGCTCATCTAAGACATCAAAAGTGCAGGAAGCTATCACAATAAATAAGAGCCAAGGCATGATAAACCTAGTATGGAATCCTGGGTGGGAAGAGGTAAAATCCAAACTATCTGAATAGATCTATGCAGTAATAAGTGAAACAAGACAAGATATTTACCTTTAATCTTCCAAGTTTTTCTATAATTCTTAAGCTGTTTCAGGAACAAAATGTTTATTTAAAAGAAGTCCATGGAGCATGTCCCATAGAGGGAATGCAGTGCAGCCCCACAGCCCCTGGAGTAGGACGCAGGAGACCGGGACTAGGCACCATCCTGCATCAACTGTTCTGTGAGACTCCGAGCATATCATGGAAATTGGACTTTTGATCTCACATCTGTAAAATTATTTTTTGCAGCAAGATGTGTCCTCTTATTTGTAAATTATACTTTTAAGGTAATAACTCCAGTCACCACATCATTGCATTATTTGTTTTGGCATTTCAAGACAAGTTGTGTCAGGAGGAAAAATTCAGTCACTCTCTTTTATATGTGGAGTCATTTTCCATCTGTACCCAATGTACAAAAAGTATACAAAGACATAGCAATTTTATGCCAAATTAACTCTTTCTAAAAGTATGTTAGGAATCTAAAATGGAAAGCTTGTTACCTACTGGGGATATTTCAAAAATAATTTATAATTCTTTACTACCTTAATAATGATCAATATTGTTTTTAATAGGGTTTTACTGATAAAATGTTTCAGCATATCATAAAGTCTTCAGCTAAATTGAAAGGCAGTATTACAAACACTGTGTCACCATGCCTCCAAATTAAGATAGGATAAGCCAGATATTTTATATATCTATATCTCACTTTTTTTTTTTTTTGGTCTTTTTGAGATAGGGTCTCACTATGCAGTTCAGGCTGAGCTTAAGCTTCTCTTTGTAGCTCAGGCTGGTCTCGAACTCACAACAATCCTCCTGCCTCAGCCTGCCGAGAGCTAGGATTACAGGCATGTGGCACCACGCCCGGCTCTATATCTCACTTTAATATTCACAAAAAATTAAGAATTGCTTTAGAATGAGGAAAAGAGAAAAACAAAATAGTTATATAATGTCCTAAAATTATTATTCAGAAATTAAATATAGAGTTAGAACCTGGCCTTAATCTTTTTTATTCCAAGGTGAGAAGTAATTAATTAATTAATTTTCTAATTTAATTAAGTAATTAATTAATTATGGAACTGAGGATTGAACTCAGGACCTTGCACTTGCCTGGGAAGCACTTATTCCACTGAGCCATCTTCCTGGCCCTCTAAATTTTATTTTAAAGGGTGAAAACAAAAACAAAAGCCAAAACAAATTGCAAACACAAAGACAGAAACAGAATCACATGCAATCATATATATTATGGTACAGAATTTCAAAACAAGAAGAAAAATTTAACAATGGTTGTTATATTACGCATTTCATTGTGAAATATGTTGCTCAGACTAACAGATATGAGTATGTGAGAATTGATTTATTGAAATCAAACCTTGCATTTATCACATAGTTGAAATATATTTGGTGCTAGCTCTCCATAAACTTCCAAGCTAGCAATGACAAAAAGGAGATAATCTATAACTTTTCTGCCTTTTTAAAAGCCATTAGGGAGCTAAGATTGAAGGTGACCCAGTGAAATGAATTCTAAAACATGACAAGCATTTATAGGTGAGACCAGACACCCAAACTGATTTCACCTTTGCTTGAACAGGAGAGCAAAATGTGGTGTCCATAAAAGACAAAAAAAAAAAAAAAAATCCTGAATTTATAGTATTCTTACAGGACAATGGTGGGCTAACGTAACAGTTTAGAATCCATAAGACCGAGTTCTTTCTCATGGTGCTCCACAAAATGTGACTAGATTGACTACAGGAAACAAAGATACGATTACTCACCCAATCCGATTCTAAGGGGCACAGGTGCAAAATACTACTGATTTCTGCTCTTTCTCTCATGTGAGTCAAAAGCAACCCTCAGCCCGATACAGAATATGATCAAGATCGTACAAGTTACATCCCATTAAATGAGGGGAAAAATACATCGCTCAAGATTAGAGACAAAGCAAAAATAGTCACCATAAGCCTGAGTTCAACATTACGCTGGAACTCCTAGAAAAATAAGACTTTTAAATACATGTAACAAAACGGAGAGATTCCTTTACTGGAAATAACTGGAACAGTTTTTATGCACATATGACCTGAACATTTACATGAAAAACAACCAAAACATCTCAAATCTCTAAAATAACAATTGGAAATGTTACCAATTTTGTAGAATACTAATTGTGTAACATACCAATAATCAATAATTTGAAATGGAAAATTTAAAGTATCATTTACTTGGGTCCATGTATAACTTCTTTAAAATTCAAAAGCTAAATGCCATAAAATAAAATATTGACATGAATGTCATAATAAAAGTTCAACAATGTCTGGTTAAAAATATGATTTTAAAACTAAGAAATCAACAGAGAATATTTCCAACACAAACCACATATGAAGAAATAATATCATTAATCCATAAATTGAGGACAAATGACAGTCCATGTCTCAAAAAGAACAACAACAGAAAAAGTGGGGGCCGGACAAATAGTGGAAGGGATTAAAGCACTTGCTTGTGCAGAGTGCAGCGGCAGAGGTTTGATTGCCTGTGTGCCATGGTGTCCCCAGGGCACACAGAGACTGTGATTGAGACTGGGCACCGTAGCTGTGCACACCTGTAATTCCCGAGCTCAGGAAGCTGAAAACAAGAGAATCACTATGAGTCTGATCTATGTAGTGAGACTCTATAGACCTTGTACTAATTATATTTTTTTAAAAAGACCAAAAAAATAAAATAAAGACAAATGAGAATACAGCAATGGCAAAATACATGAACACTCAAAAAAAAAAAAGGTATAAAAGTAAATTTTACTATTTTGCAATTACTTATCTCTGTTAATCAAATGTTAGCACCTGACAAAATGTGGAAAATACAACACTAATTTCTTTCCTTTTTTTATATTTTGGGGAAGGTTCTACAGGGTATTCAGGGTCTCACTACTAGATCAGACTTGTGGTGATGTGCCTGTTTGCAGCCTCTCAAGAGCTGGGATTACAGACGCGCTCTACCACACCCAGGCTCAGTTGCCTTTTCAGTATGCTCTGCTGGCAGGGCCAGGGATAAAACCCCCAGCCTACAACAATAATTTCTATTGAGGCCAAGGTGAACCAGATAAGCTTACCCATTAGTACTAATAATGAAAATTTCACCAGGGTTATATAAAGACATTGAAAAACTTGCCCATGACTGTAATTTTTAAAATAAAATTTTTATTTTACAGTAGGTTAGTCAAATAGATGACAGCTTTACAGTTAGTCAAACCTCTGTGTACTCAAATTCAGCCTTATGCAATCATGTACATATTAGTATGGTGCATTTTTCCTAAATAATGAGCCAATATTTTTGTAATATCATGCAGCACATCCATAGCTGAATTAGCCTTTCTTCATTGTAAATGGCTGTCCCTTCTGTTCCAGGAGCCTCTTGAGGCTGCATTACATAGCAAGTCTTATTTTAGATGCTCATGGCAATAACAATTTTGCAGATTTTTTTTTCATGACCTGATAGTTTTGAGGCTATCCATCCATGAACGGAGAATTTATCTTAATTGGAATTTATTTAATGTGTACCTCATGGTAAAGAATGAACAGGGCTAAGGGTACAGGGAGAAATTCAGGGGTGAAATGCTAGTGTTCTCTTCAAGGCATAACTACCTGCATGACTGATGACCACTGACGCTAGTCTGGATAACCTGCCTGAGGTGGTGATTTTGTAGTTTCTTACTATACAATCACTTTTTCCCTCTGTACTGCAGTATTCGTTGGAAAGAAATGTGCAACAAAATGTTTTCTGTGACTCCAGATAGACCATCTTCTCAAATCATTAGGATGTTTCTGAATATTTTGGTTGCTCCTCTTACACTTATTACTTTACTCACTCAAACATTCATTTTTATCAGAAAAAAAGTGGAGTATTTATTTTGTCATTAGGGTCATAATTCCCATTATGTTTTCTTTTTTGCTTAGAAATTTCCACTGCTGGACACTGGGAATTCTGCCAGTTGACTTCGGCATTCCTTTGAAATAATCAGTCAGTGTACGTTTTGTTTTCCTTTGTGAGCACTTTATGTTAAAACCACAAGACAACCTAAAGTAATTTCATGTATTTGCTGCCACACTGCTAGGATCAACTGCTGCTGAAGGAATTCTGGCTTATTTTTATTATAAAATCATATTAGAAATCTAGATCTGGGCCCTGTGTGCTAATTTCTCCTGGGGAATCATTGCTTCTAGATCTCCTTAGCTTAAAAAGAAATATACCTGTGTGTACTCATCTATTTGTCATCACAAATCTATAAATATTTCTTTCTGCAGCCAACTATGTTAAGCTAAAAAGAAATAAATTCATTGTTACCCAGTTTTTTTTTTTTTTTTTTTTTTGGCGGAACCGGGGATTGAACTCAAGCCCTTGCGCTTGCCAAGGAAGCACTTATTCCACTGAGCCATCTCCCCGGCCCCCATTGTTACCCAGTTTTTAGGGAAACTTCCTATATTTGTTTAGGAAACTTTCAAAATGAACCAACTCTCTCAGCTTCTACCATTATCTTCATAAGTGTTCAATCCAAGTATAGTGGTTTCTGTATTCCATGGAGGCCAATTTAATAAACAAGAGCACAGGAGCAATGCATCTGCCAGGTCTTCTGTTACAGATTCTACACATGTCTTATAAGGATCAAAATTAATGACCCAAAGAAATTCTATTTCATCATGTAAGTATTTCTTCTTTCCTTAGAATGATACAGGAACAAGTGATCTGTTTCCTGTGTCTTTTTTTTTTTTTTTTTTTGTGGATTTCACTCCTTTTTTAAATTTTATTTTATTGAGAAACAAATAGCAGTAAGACAGTTTCAAAACTGATTCATAGGACAGTTTCAATG
>PVKA01024025.1:22677-34898 GCA_004027165.1 Ctenomys sociabilis
GTCTATATACAGATACAGAATGGACCTTCCTTTTGTATCACCTTTTTTTGCTTAGTCCTGTCAGATGTGAGTATTCCACTGGCATCTAAATACTACAGGTATTTAGTGTCAGCCATGTGGATGAGTCACAGCCATTTCTTGACCAATTCGCTCTCTGCAAAAGCCTAAGAGAATGTTTTCTCTCCATGTGACTCTCCTTTTTTTTTTTTTTATCTTTTTTTTTCCATTTATTTTTATTTTATTAAAATACAAATGTCAATCAGACAGTTTCAAGACACCTTAACCATACAGAGTCATGTATGCACCTTGTACAGTACCAAAACGTTACGAAAACAGTTTGCAATGTATTAATTCATCGACTCTGTATGGTTAAGGTGTCCTGTGTCTTCAATTCTGCCTGTTCCAGATACTCAGTAAATTTAATAAAGTATTATGTAGTTTTTCCCAACATTTTTCTTTGATTCACAACATAGATTTTTGTCTATGTCACTGTGCCTTGTTAGCACATTCCTTTATCCTGTGAATAGCATCACACGAAATGGCCCTACCAGATTGTCATTCAATGATGGATAAAAATGTTGTAGCCATGTGATTGCACATTTTTGCATAAACAGTTTACAAATCACTTTACTCAGTACCACAGGTGTGGGTGATGGATCATTTGGCAATCTGTGACTTACTTTTTAAGAAACTGACAAACTTATCCAACATACTTGTCTCACCATTGCTGATCCACTTGTTTCACATTCTTGCCAGTAACTGACATTTTCACAATTTTTAGTCATTCTAATCAGTGACTAGTGATATCATTTTGTTCTTTTTTAAAAATGTTTCTTTGAGACAGGGTCTTACTCTATAGTTTAGGCTGACCTAGCTTACTATATAGCTGGTGCTGGCCTTGAAATCATAGTATCCTCCTGCCACAGCCTACTTAGTCTGGGATTATAGGTATGTGCCAGCATACCTGGCAAGTAGTGATATCTTATTACTGTTAAAGTTTTTTTTCTTTTCTTTCTTTTTGTTTTGTGAAGGAACTAGGGATTGAACTCATACCCACTCATGCCCTTGCACTTGCCAAGGAAGCCCTTACTCCACTGAGCCATCTCCCTAGCCCCAAAGTTGCTTTTTTCTAATAAATATTGTGTATATTTTCAAAGCCTTACTTGACTTGGATATGTTTCTTGAGGAGATACCTATTCAAAATTTTGCTCATTTTAAAATTGAATTGCTTTCATATTCTTTAATATTAAGTTCTTTACATTTTTGCATGATAGATATGGTATCAGATGTGTTTTTTAAAATATGTCCTATTATTTTTGTGTGTGTGTGTGCCTAGATAGAACTCAGGACCTTGTACTTGCCAGGAAGGTGTTTAATCCACTTAACTATCTCCCTGGGCCTGTTCTACTATTTACAACCTTGTCTTTCACATAGTGGAAATTCTCACTCATAATAAACTCCCTGTTAAGTATTTTTTTTTCTTTTTGTGGATTATGCTTTTGGAATTCTATCACCAAACCAATGTCATATGGATTTTCTCCTATATTTCAAAATATTGTTTTATTGCTTTACTTTCACCTTTAAGCCTGTGTTCCACTTTTTGTTATTCTTTGCTAAAAAAAAAAGAAAAAAAAAAAAGTCTGGAACTTGGTTGATTGTTTCAATATGGGACAATTGAACTATTCCAGAATAATTTATTGAAAATTGTTTTTCTGTATCAAATAATCTTTGTTCTTTGACATAAATATTTTGAATGTATTAGTATTTGTCTATTTTTGGGCTATTTCTATTTTCCCACTTTCTGCCATTAAGGTGTCATCAGTTTTTCACTATGCTATGTGGTCTTGGTGCCTGTAGTTCAGGAATCGCACAGTGGTAACACTCATAGCTGTTATTTCTTCACTGTTGTGATGACTGTAAGTTTTTATATAATTTTTTTTTAATTTTAGGGAAGGGTCTACAGGATGATCAGGGTCTCACTACTAGATTGGACTTAAAGTGATCCACCTGTTTACAGCCTCCCAAGAGCTGGGATTGCAGGTGTGCCACACGCCCAGTCTCAATTGGTATCTCAGAGCCCTGGGGTGGGACTAGCAGGGTAGGCCCAATGATGGAACCTCTATGCCTCTATGCCTGCTTGCAGGCGCTTTAATCTGCTGAGCGACTTGGCTGGCCCTTTCACATAAGTTTTAAACTCTACTTGTCAATTCCACAAAGTAACTTCCTCAGTTGAGATTATGTTTGTGTTAAATATATAGACTGGTTTGGAACAAAATGATATCTGACTTGTTTCAGTGTTTATGTGAATATAGAATTTCCCATTAGATCTTATTTTATATTTAATTTTTATTGCTTTCAAAAGCCATGAAGATTAACTTTCTCCAATTTTTACTGTGAAAACTAGATGGTATCCATAAGGAAAAGTTTACAGATATACAACACCCCTTTCTGAAAATACAGCTCCCAAGCCTCACTTCCTTTGCAACCTCCAATAATCCACCAACATTTCCTCCAATGCATCTTAAATTTTCACCACAATCCCTTCTGTTGCTTATGGACAGGTGCCATCATTATGCTGAGTCTTCCCATTTCTCCATATTCAGGATAGAAGTGAGCCTCATAGCTTGGCTTCGTACAGCAGGCATGTCACTCCAGGCAGCAAGATTCTCTTCAGTTTGCTGGTTTACATGTCTTCCCCACTAGTATCCCCACTAGTAGCACCCCACGGACACAACCAAAACTATGTTTCTTTAACATACTTGGTGCTGCTTAGTCCTTTCAGGTTGTAAATTATGACCAAATGTAAATTATGACTAAATGATACTGCAAATGACAAATATAAACAAATGAAGCTTGTGTAGGGACCAGTCCTCATATTGTAAAACACAATGCAAAGTGTTAGAATGAATATTTATCTCAAGTTAAAGACAAAAAAATGCTATAGGAAGCACTGATCTCTAGTTAGTTCTAAATACTCTTTTCTACTTTTAGGTCCTTCCCATTGCAAGCTGATTTCTGATCGAGAAAATTCAAGTTAATCAGATTGTACATCAGAAATGAGGGAAAAGCATCAAAAGACCACGATAGTCAGCTTGAAAGGATTCACACTGACCAAAAGCAGAATGTTTGAGCATTAAAATAAGTGCTAATAAGAATGGACAATAATTCAGAAAAATAATAAAAAGAAAGTTTTAAATTATACAAGCCAACATAATGATGGAATTATAAGGACGCTGTTTGGCAACCATCAATACTAATAATTAACTCAGACAAAATTATCATTGTATGTAACTAACAGACTAACTCTAAGTAATTAGATGCATAATTATTTGGGGGAATAATTAGATGTTTACATAGCCTCCAACTATATCTCACACAATAATTTTTCATTATAAGCAAAAAAAAAAAAAAATAGTAATTTGGCATTCATCTCTAACCAAGTGACCAAAGCTGACATCAGCACGGTACAGCTTGTTATGGAACACACTGACACGGTAATGTTTGGCTCCTGCTGCCATGCCCACAAAATAGCATATTAATTCTGCAGTATTACTACTAGAAAATGCATCACATGAGAGTAATTATGAGGGGACACGAAATAAAGCCAAACCGAGAGAATTTTACAACTAGTTTCCACTCTTCAAAATTTTAATATCAAGAACCAGAAAATTTGAAAGTTTGAGGCTAGAAAGGCAACTTTGCAAGACCCTGTTACATGTCACAAAAGAGCTGCTGAGGTTGCTCCTTGGTAGCCGGCTCACTGAGAGTCTAGGATCATGGTTTCAGCTACTGGCACTGAGGAGAGGGGGAGTGAAGATTCTTCAACTTAAAGAAGGTAAAGGAAAAGCACTAGAATCAACAAGTTATCAGGATATGGAGATGATTGATGAGTTCTGATTAGGCCTAGAAATAAAATAAAGAAATATTATATATGTATGCAACACAAGAGGTTTAGAAACTAAATCACTATGATGCAGTACGCATAAATGTGTGTGTGTGAATATGGAAGCTAGTACACAGTAAGATTTCTTGTAGTTATGACTATAAAACTTCACTGAATCTATAAATTATTTCAATATAAATACATTAGAAAGATCGACCCTAAATATAAAATTAAATATGAATTGCTAAGAATGAAATTCCAATAAGTTATGTGTGGATGTCTATAATCAGTGCAACGAAGAAATAAAAAATTCACATTCTTGTCACGTTTACAGTGAAATGCACATGATAATAAAAAAAGCACATGCTGAGTACTTTTATGGCAGCTACAAGGATGGAGGGTTCAAGCACAAAATTTTCCCTGATTCACCAAGCAACCCCTGTATTATTATCATGCATAATTTCAGTGAAGAAACCAGTACTAAGCATAGTTACTTTCACCCACAGACAGCAAAAGAAAGAACTAGACCTGGACCCTAGTTCTTCTTCTTTCCAAACATAATGTTTTTAAACATACTATAGTACTTTTCTTATGAAATATTCATACTCATAGCACATTTATGGTTTTATGCAGGCTAATCATGTTTTGAAAACTCTGGTACTTTGGACTGCAGGATAAGAACATAGCAGCACCATTTCTTCTGCGTGTCAAGGAAAGATATGATCATTTGGTTTGGAGGGGCTCGGTGGAAGTGAATAGGATTTCCATTTTGGAGCATAGTGGAGAAAACAATTCAGTGTGAATGGTAATGGATAAGTATAATGAGAAGTAATAAGATCTGTTTAATTTTGGAGATATTAAGAAGAAACAGGGGAGATGGCTCAGTGGTATAAGCGCTTCCCTGGCAAGCACAAGGGTCTGTGTTCAATCCTTGGTTCCACCAAATAAATAAATAAATAAATAAATAAATAAATAAATAAATAGAAGAAACAGTCCTCTGACAAGTTCAAATTTATTTTGCTTTAAATGTGTATTCATTACCTATTTCTGTCATAGTAATGGCAATTTCTTCAAACACTACGAATATGTGAATAAACGATGAATTTGTATCTCAGCTTAATGCATTTTTCAAGAAGTATTTTAATCATCTATCATGACTTCATTTAACCCTAAGAAATTTCAAATTCTATAGAAGAGAAAAAGATAAGACAAATCAGTGAATTATTTATTTCCAAAATCTACTTGTAGATACTAAATGGAAAAACTTGGTTCCTAACTTATATTCCATTTTCCCCAAAGATCACAATCCTGATGATGTAACATATTTTCCCAGGATGTTTCAATAAACTTGAAGATAAAAATAATCCAATAAACTGGCCCATTTGTTTGGTTGTGGCAATGTGAATGTAGCATAAGGTATTTATGGGTTGCATAGCTGGCTCATAAGAAGGAAAAAAATTAATTTGAAAGGTTTTCTGAAAAAAAGTTAACAAATGAGATGATGTGGAAGACAAATTTTGATATTTTCCAAATATTTGACAGGAAACAGAAAGACAGAGTAACAAAACATAGAGTAAATAATTGATATCTTTCTACCTCATTAGCAGAAAAGGGGCCTGAATTGTCAATGACATTTCAATTACTAGATGCATTAGACTGTGATGGGGTAATGTATGTTCTCCATCGAAATGAGAATGGTGTGCCTGCAATTTTTGCATTTGATTCTCCCTGTGGACATTACCTTCTCTCCTTGTACTGATACCTGTTCAATTTTTGTGTGCCTTTTAGCTAGATTTACTTAAGCACATGACTTTTCATGTGACTGATAAATGAAATTTTTTCTTGATATTGGTAAACAGTATCTTCCACTTATTTATTTTGACCTGGAGATGGTAAATCCCTGGTTACCATATAATCCCTGAAGTTCTCTAACACTCAGTTTGTGCAAATGACTGCCTTTTAAATAAACCCTCCTCAAATAATCTGGTTTCCTGTGTGCCATCTGCTGCCTATTGGAACTCTTCCTAATACAGATGGCTTCATATAAAAAGCATCCAAATTCAAGAGAGTGCAAGGCTTAATGAGCTGGAGTAGAGAGAAGAAACCCCTTGTACAAATGCATGCCAGGGGCCAGAATAAATGTGACTTATATGGACACACATTAAAGGTACAATCTCTGTACAGTCAACACATAATTAAGACGATTTTTACATTAATGATTACACAAAGGACCTTGAGGTATCAAAAGCTATGGTCGGGGCAGAGAGTGGAAAATTAAAATCAAGTCTATAAGAAGGAACCTACTCAGGAATTTTGACAAAGTTTAAACTTTTGACTTCCAATAAGAAAGCGGGAATGGCCCAAGAATGTGTCAGTGAGTGGTGTGTACGCCAGCGACGGTGCTGGAGATGAGCTCAGCGTTTCCCGTCAGCTTGGTGCCCAAGCTTCCTTACACCCCAAGCCTGCTGTGACATTCATCACACACCCATTTAATGATAAATGATGGTTGAAGTGAACGGTGAACAGTGAAGACTAAACGTTGTGCGTAGCGCTGGTGCGTCAGGGACAGTAGCGACACTTTAGGTCAGAGTGAGCGTGCGGAACGTGGAAGTTCTGAGGATTGCTCTAACAAGATTTCCCTGGAAGTTCAGTGAGAAAGAATTAGGAGAGGTGTTCAGATGGATGTTGTGGACCTAAATTATAAAATCAAAGGAAGTGCTCGAGTCATTCCACTTCCCTGTAATTACAGAATGACGGCCGTGCAGATCAAGCATTCAGTCGAGAATGTACAGCTGATGAGTCCAGTGACACCGAACAGAGATTATAAACATCACCGAAGGAAAGGAGTGAATTTGATACAGTCCTGGTGCCCCTTCATTTCATCTGAGGCTGTAATTTCCTGCCTCTTCAAGTAGCGGTAATGACACACCACACATGCATTAATGCCAGGCGCATGTGCATGCTTGCTTTCTTGCTGATTCAGTGATTCTGGAACGGGTCACTCTTGCACACTAAAGCTTGCTCTGAGAGAAACTCAACCCATTTTGGAAGCAGTTAATTTTATATCATTTCAAAATGAAAAAGAACGATGCTCTATAAATATAAACACACATAATTTTTTTATAAATATATAATTTGCACAAATGCTATGCCAGCCCCATCCCTTGGGTGCGCTGAGCTGGTGAACAAGTCCACGCATAGTGGGGCACACCTGTAACTCCAGCGCTCAGGAGGCTGAAAATAAGATCACTATGAGTCCAAGCCGTGTAATGAGACCCTGTACCAAGTACATTAAAAAAAAAATCACCAGGTAGATATACAATAGCAGTACTGAAGACTGGCCCATGTCCAGCTCAATGAGCTATATTCCTATTCTCTAATTTATTTTTCTTTATTTTGCAACAAGTGATAGCTAAAACATTGATTATACAGTGACTGTGTTCAAACTTTCAATCCTCTTGTCTTAAACTACCAAAGTGCTTGGATTACAGGTATGGACCCCGATGCCCAGCTAATAAGTAGGTTCTATTTGTAATGTCTTAAAGGTTAAGGGCTGGGGAGATAGCTTGTGGTCTAAGTGCCTGCCTGGCAAGCTCAAGGACCTGGTTGGGTCTCCAGTACCACAGGCTGCACTGGCCCCGGGCATGGTGGTGCACTTCTATAATCCCAGCACTGGGGAAGCCAAAGTAGGAGGAACACTATGAGCCCAAACTGCACAGCAGCCCCTGTACCAAATAAATTTTTTTTAAATATTAAAAATGAGAAAAATAAAATGAAGATTAAAAGTTAAGAGAAGTGTTAGAGTAACAAGTCCAATATTACTCAAGAAGGAAAACTGAATCAATCATTGTTGATTCTTATATGTTTTTCCTTGGCTATGTGTATTATTACTTCTTTATTAATGTTCTAATATTTTATCATTTTGGCAACCATTCGAATTAGGTCACACACATAAATTACTGGTCAGTTAGTAATTTAACTATTAACTCAGTATATAAAAGCACTTGGAGATAAATATCTAAATTCTATCTGAGGAATATCTAAATTCTTCTGAGTAATATCTAAATTCTATCCAGTGATGCTGAGAAAAATAATTAAATTTCCAGGCCAGATGACAAAGCTTTTGTACACTGCAGTGTGACTGAATTCCTTTCTTACTCTGAAAACATTCATTAAGCATCTGCTTTGTTTCATGCAGAGTGCTAGGTGGAATAAGCATAAGCAAGAGATCAACTCAGATGTTAGCAAAATAAGAATGCCTGAAAGTCATGAGCACCATTTTGTGTAACAGAATGGAATAAATAGGCCTTGGCCCTGAACCTGAAAGTGCTGTGCATCACTTTGAGCTTCCCTTTTCAAACAGGTTTTCAGGAGTGAAGAAATGGCCAGAAAAATAATGTTTGGTAACTGGAACAAACTTTGAGTTTCTTTCTATTATTTTATGCCTCTGAAATCCAAAGGATGAATGGCTTCAGACAGAGTGTTTTTCAAACATGTTAACAGTGTGGCACATGGTGACACAGGCCTGTAATCCCAGCACTCTGGAGGCTGAAGTAGGAGGATTGTTGTGAGTTCAAGACCAGCCTGAGCTACAAAGTGAGCTTAAGGCCAGCCTGAACTGCATAGTGAGACCCTGTCACAAAAAGACAAAAAAAAAAAAAAAAATATATATATATATATATATATATGATACTGTACTGCACATTTGATGAAACTGGATGTAAAATAGCATCTACATATAAATCCTGACTTTCAAAAAAGAAATTTATGGGTATAAAAATACATTAAAAAAATTAAACATTGCAAACCCAATGGTTTTTTTTCACATTTTGGCAAGTAGTGTGCTACTCTGTGTGGATTGCTTTGCACTGTGTTCATGTGCTGAAGCCTCGTACCCTGCAACAGAAGCTCATCTAACCACAGTGCCAGTTAGCAGAAAAAGGAAAAGCAAGGAAGCTTGAGTTGTGTTGGAAACATCATTTATTAGTGATATTTGTAATATAATTGTTATAATTTATACATTATACTGTATGCTTTATAATTGTTACATGTTATACTCTAAGTGGCATACATTACAGGTAAAACTACTTGCAGGTTAATATTCTCTAGAAATATGCTTTATGGAGTATAAAATTATAGTATCTATATATTTAGATAAAATTGTGGTTTACCGAGTAAAATGATAGGCATATAACAAAGGCTGTTTCTCACTGTTCTATCCCCCTCACTCTTTCCCAAAAAAAAAAAAAACCTCTTTTAATTCTTCCGATATAGTGCACACACCTTGATTTATTTAGATTAATGAAATTTATAAATTATCTATTTAATTAATATTCTTCACGGGTCCTAATCATTGCTATTACAGGCTTGTAGCCCATCATGATCATGCTCCCCTGGAGCCTTGGCTCTTTCTAGAAAATGTCACAACATTTTTTATCCCTCCTCCCCTGCCCCATCCCTTTCCCCTATTTCTTGATCCCCTTGTTATTTGCAAAAATGGGTCACCTTATTTCCTAAATAGACCCTATTGCATCCATTCTCTTTTGCCCTTTCCTTTTGGCTTTCTGGTGTAAAATAAATCATGCAGTATTTAAGCAGTGCTCTCAAGGTGCATACACATTCCCACACCCAACATGAGTTCTTATTTCTTTAGAGCAGAGTAGTGTTGCACTGTGCCTAAAAACCACATTTTTCTTCCCCATTCATCTGTTAGTGGTCATATAGGCTGCTTTCTTGATTTAGTGCTCATAAATTGTGCTTTTATAAACATAGAGGTGCATATATCACTATACTATGATGTCTCTAACTCTTCCAAGAAGATACCTACAAAAGAAATAGCTCAAAGATATAATATAGTCTCTTTTAGAAATGTCACTTCTACTGCTTTCACTGTCACAGTATCAGGATGAATTGTAATCGTGTATAGTGTTCACATTATCATTATGGAAGAACTGACAGTATTGGAGTATGGCCCATTTCATTTCCTTTCTCACCTTTCAATGGGTATTTAAATTTGTATCTATTGTTGATGCTCTCCAATATATTTCAAAAGTACCTCAGTGTAATTTCCACCAGTTCATTGTCAACGTTCATCTCTCATTTTCTGTTTCTCCTTGGAGAAGCCTTTCTTACAGGCAGGCATCTTCTCCTCTGGGCTGCCTGCATTGCTCGATGTCTTTTGGCCCAAGAGGCCCTCTCTGCACCTGGCACATGAGTTGGAATCTGTGAGTCTCACTGTCTTTGACCTCACTGTCACATCAGAGACCCTTTCAAGTGGATCCTGTGTTGAATCACTTGCTTTCACTTTTCTGTGTGTCATAATTGTTCTGTTTCCATCAAACCCCTGGGCTCTTTCTGTCCTTTCTGTCACATTTTAGGATAAAAGAAACAGAAAGTTTTATGATTTTGATATGAGGACACAATAGACTGTTAAGATTATGAAAATGTGTTTATTATTGTAAAAAGCCTTGTTATCAAGACCAGCTAGCACAGTGGTGTTAGCTGTTTAAACACTGATGCACGGCAGAGCCTTGCATCACCCTGTCATGCAAAATGAAACTCTGTGCCCACCAAGGAAAATCTTCTTTTTCCTTCCTCTCCCAACTGGTAAATTATAGTTCTACTTGTTCCTACAACGTTGTACTAGATTCACCCTCCTGCATATAACATGAATCATGCAGATTTGTCTGTTTTGATTGGTTTATTTCAATTTTGATCATAGTCTCAGCCTTCATCGATGTTGGAAGAATGACTGATTTCCTTCTTCAATGTTGAATAATACTCCACGTGTCACAGAAGGAAGGCAACTTTCTAATGAGCGTGTGATTAGGAGCTTTCCTCATTTTTCAAACAACACAGAATGTTCATCTACAAACTAAAATGTCACTAGGGACCATTGCTGGAGTTTCAAGACCTCAGTTAAGGGAAGCCTCTGCCATTGTTTTTTTTTTTATTTACATATTTTTCTTTTTGTTTTATTGAAGTACAAATATCAATGAGACAGTTTTAAGATACCTTGACAAGATGGATTTGATAAAGTAATAAATTGCAAACTGTTTTCATAATGTTTTGGTATCGTAGAAGGTGCATACATGATATTATACTTACAGACATTATTAAACCGTATGTCTCTTATCAGTAAATTAAGAGACTGTACCTGCTTGCGTATCTTATTTTTTAAACCTGAATTACATCAAAGATTCAATAATTAATACTTTCTAACTAGTTATTTTCCTAGTGGTTGTCCATAGTACTAGAAGTCGACATAATATCCTGTCCAACCACCATTAGTGCAAATCTTGCCTCTCATAGAATTATGTAGAAGCACAGCGTTATCTATCCCAACTGTACTGTCCAAACACACACATCATGATTCTTCCATTCTATACCCCTTCCTTTGTCTACACCTGTCAAAGATGAGCACTCCACTGTCATTCAACTAATTTAGGTGCCTGAACTCGACAACACATTCCAACACAGTCCAGCATTCCACAACAATAGTGAGTTATCTGAAGAAGTTGTCGACCATAGCTATTTACAGCTCAATTTATAATTATGGCCCTGTGGTGTATAATTCATTTTTATACTTTTCTGCTGGATGGTTAAGACCGAGATAGAGCAAGACTTATATACGAACACATGTACTTTATGCTTCTTATGAGATCAGTGAAGTCCCTTCAGGGTTTATCTTGTAGTCCTGTACCTTATTCTATAGATCCTTTGTCTGTGTCATCCATGTGGATGAGTCACGGCCAAAGCTTGACCAGTTTGCTTTCTGTGAGAGCCTGAGAGAAAGTTTTCTCTCCATGTGTCTCTCCCCAGGCACACTATAGATCATCAGTCTCTTTCCTCTGTGGCTCCATGATCTCCTTGTTCAGAAAATTTGGAGCTCAACTGAGTTTCCATATGTTGCAGTAAGGGTTCTCCAATGTCCTGAGTCTTCGTTGACCTTGAAAGGCTAGGGCCAAAATGTTGGCTGGCCTTGTGGCTCTTCTATTTCTCCAATTTTGATCTGTAAACTTAGGTTGATAACCATCCAGAAGAAAAGCTGATTAGTATGCTGCAGCATGTGCCATTCACTTTGCCTTATCTGACTCAATTGTTTTTAGTTGTTGTTGTACATTTCCATTTGTATTTCTGCTTTTTGCTTCTTATACTAGGGAGACTATATGATATTTACACATGTGTGTCTGGTTTAATTCATTTATGAGTATATCCCTCAAGTGGCATCCACTTCATTATATATACTTCAAGCTTATCATTCTTAATAGCTGAGTAATACTACATTATACGGAAATACCACATAATTTTCAACCATTCCTCATGCCATGGACATTTT
>PVKA01024026.1:0-34798 GCA_004027165.1 Ctenomys sociabilis
TATGTCACTCTGTGTGTGTGTGTGTGTGTGTGTGTGTGTATGTGTGTGTAAAAGACAGGAAAGCATTAATTTAAAGTCAATGGAAAATGGAAATATTCTTTTTAAAGTTTCTAATACTAGGATAAGATACCATACCATGTCTTATAAGTAGATTGTAAGTCAAAGATACAGTATAAATATCAAAACAAAAATTAAGATTAAACAATGTTCAGAAAATTAATGTAATATGGTTATAGACAAATTTGGAAATACAATACAGTACAACTCGTGGCACTCATTTTCTCTGTTGCTATAAGTATGCTACTTAACATCTTTTATCTTGTTTCCTCAAGTAAAAAAAAGAGAGAATAGTGATATGTATTTTAAAAGGAAAGACAGAGCATTAAGGCAGTAATATAAAGTATACCTTATAAAACCAATAGCACAGATATCGAGTATATCATGAGCAAAATGTTATTTTGTTTTTATTACATTTGTCTAGGTATCATAAAATCATATTTTACATTGCAAAGATTATAGATTTCACTGTTATGTAATAGGTTTTCTTGTGTAAGCCATATAACATGAGTCTGCCAAAAATGTACACACACTGCAGAAAAAGAAAAACTTAAGTATTTCAATACTATACTTATTGGGACATCATGAGATTAAAGCAACTTACTTTTGGCCCCTACAAGAGGGGCGTACAGTGGTGCCTTTAGCTCCCAGACATCTGTTAGTGCAGAGAGTTGATATTACTGTGTGAGCATCTTCAGTTTGTTCTCTAAGGGTTTTCTGTGATATATGACCCCCTCCTCATCTAAGGTCCCTATTATGCGATTAACACCATCTTTTGAAAAAAAAGTGATACTATTTGTGTCTTTCTGAAGAGTGTGTGCATTTTTTGGTGGACTCTATCTATTCAGTATGATCACACTAAATTTATGTCTTACTCTTAGTACTATTTTAATTTTTGCGCTCTTTCTTTCTGTAGCAGCACGTGCCCACTGTGGTTATACCTGAAACATAATTATGTTTGCAGACATGTTAAACAGTTTAAGGTTTACGCATGGCAAACACTGAGCTCTATGTTTATGTAAAAATTTAAATCACAATGTAATGACAAAACAAAACTCAGTGAAAATATTATGTCACATTTAATGACTTATCCAGCTTTATACATATGATATCATGAATATCATAAGATATTCACACTACATGAAGAAAAATCAGAATTTAAAACAAAAAGTAAGACTGAACATCTGAAACAATCATCAGCTTCTGTGTTTAATAATTTCTATTGAATATAGTTATTATTATAGTATTATATCAGTAATTTTTATTATTTGGATTATCATCATAAACCTGATTTTAAATATATAAATGTAATTTTCCTAAATATATAATATATGAACAGAAATTTGAAATTATTACCCTACTTTCTTATTATTACTGTGATAAATATATTTGGAACACTTGTAAAACTGTTTCTCAAGCTATCATCATGTAGTGATTAAAGGGGCATTTGAAGCTCTCGCTGGACAGGAAGGCTCAAGGGGAGTAAATGAGGAAATCCTCCTTCTAAAAGAATATTTACATAACTCCAAATAAATACAGTAGAGCTTTCTTCTATCTTTTTAATTAAATAAACAACCTGCCTGGGAAAGATACATATCTTGGAGACTGCAGATTCTGCACCTTCTTTCTGCGGAGCTCTGAAAGCAACAGGAAATGAAAACAAATGAGAATAAGCCTTAGCTTCTGGCAGGAAAGTTAAGCATCCAGATTTCAAACCACACGAAGGGCAGCAATTGAAACAAGACTGTCATAGGGAACCGTGGTAGCCAAGAACAATGCATTATTTCATGCTGTGACTACTCTGCACTGAAGGCACCAACATTCCAAATAGCAGACCAATTTTACTTAAGGAACATTAACGTCTCTTCAACCATGAATTAGATGCATTCCTGAAAAATAGATAAAATCTAAATACTACACAGTTTCTTTCACATAATAAACCCTACATACAAATAAATTGAAAAGCAAAATAAAAGGTCCACAGTAGGGAACAGGGAGACGGATCTCTGGGGAGGGAAAAAGGGAGCAGGAGATGTAAGCTGGGTGGGGCAGTGCAGGGAAAGAGATGGAAACAGAGCAGCCATGCCTCAGGTATAAGGGTCAGCTGTCAGTGATGTGTAGTTAGGGTGTAATATAGATTTTTGTACTAATAAAAATAAAAATTTAGAATATAAATTTACCTAGTCAGAGATGGAGTTGAGCACCTGTAATCCAATTACTAGGAAGGCTGAAAAGAAGGATTATCAGGAGTTTCAGCCCAGCCTGGGCACATAAATGAGTTTGAGGGTAATCTACATAGGCAGACCCTGTCTCAAGAACCCAAATATCTATCTATCTATCTATCTATCTATCTATCTATCTATCTATCTATCTATCTATCTACCTATAGTTTAACTTTTCTTTATTATTATCACCTCAAAAATAGGTAAGTGGGCTAATAGAAATAATTTTCTGAGTCCTTCACGCAACTGTTATGTACAATGCAGTGCTCATAAATTTACTTTCTCAGTGCTTGGGAGATAGCTCAGCAGAATAAGCACTTGCCTGCCAACTGGAAGGTCCTGAGTTCAATCCCTGGTACTGCTTTTTAAAAAAAAAGGACTAAATTTACTTTCCCTATCACTATGAAGGAGGGCACATTAGCGTATCATTGTAATGTTTATTAATTCACTTGTCTGTTTTTGTAGTGCTGGGGAGTGAAATCATGGACTGACTGAGATACATCCCCAGCTCTTATCTCTTTTACTATTTCTTCCTTTCTAAACATGGTCACTAAGTTACTATTTCCCAGGTTAAGCCTGAACTTATAAATCTTTTGCCCCAGCCTCCCAGAGATCATGGATTACAGACTTGTGCCCCTATGCTCAGCTGGATATTTTATATTAAATCTATCTCAAAATCACCAGTGGTAAACCTACTGGATAGCTTTACCTGGGTGGAAGTGAACTGTGCATTGTGTGGAGGTGTGAAAGGACTCTGCAGAATGAATGCTAGAATCACCACAGTGTCCGTATTAAAGGGCGAGTCTTTAAGATGACTAGGTCAAGAGCACTTTGCCCTCTCTAGCAAAGGGATGGGATATTTCATACAGGAATGAGTTCCTCAGAAATATGAGTTGGCCTTAGTTTCTCTCTCTGTTTTGCATTTGTGTATTTGGCCTTTCACTCATGACTCAGCATGATGGGCCTTGCCACATGCCTGCAACACGCTTTGAAATTTTCATCCCTCAGACTGATGATCCAAAGAAACCTTTGTTTTTTATAATTTACCTAGTCTCAGACATTCTGCTAGAGCAACACCAAATGGATCAAAGACAAATGTAAGAGAATTTCTGTGAATTAAAAGAGATAGACATATCTTTGAGTGAAAAGTTTGAGATCCAGAAGTATCCTTGCGTTATATTGTAGTAACTGATTGACTGGTGAATTTCACAGGAATAGGAATCAGGCCCACAAACTGAGATAGCAATATATCTGGAAAATACTTTACATTTCCTTTTAACTATAAATACCAAAGACATGTGCATCTGAAGATGCTACATGTACAATATATTAGAATTTTGTATTCTGATTTGGGAAACTAATTCAAAAGATATCCGGACAAAATGGCAAGAAGCACACAGACTCAACACCTAAGCAAACTTAATGTATGTGCTGAAAACAAAAATATTTGGGCAAAACATTATTTTTGGAAGCAAATACTTCCTTTCGAGTATTTGAATGAAAAATATGAGGAAAAGGGACTAGAGTTTTACTGTGTCATCCCAGGGGATAGAATTAGAACAATAGGTCTTTTTATATTAGGAAATTGCTGCTTGACATAATAAACAAAATCATTACAATTTCAAGCTAGTTCACAAAAGAATGGCCACCTGGCAGGGGTAGTGAGATTGACATTACTGAAGGTATCACCTGGCTAGCAGTGATGGGGAACCTGTCCAAGAGGCCCAAACATGAGATGAAGAATATTATAACAAAGCAGCTGCTTTAAAATTGTGATGAGTTATTACCTTACAGTTCCTTCATATAAGCACTAACACTATCTGAGGAAGAACTACTCTAGAGCAATATTTTGCCCAATTTAATCATACAAAGGGGTTCTCTGCCCTTTGACTGACAATGCTAACTGATCCACCTAGAGAAGTACCCTGTCTTTGAGGTTCTCTTGCATTTTACAGGGTGATGTTGCAAAACCAGTGAAGCCTGTTAGTTCTTTTCTCTGCTGTCCTGTTTAGCCTGTAACTACACCCATGAAACCATTTTCTGATCATCTTGCAGAGCTTGTTTGGGCTATTGCTAAACAAGAAACAAGGATACCTTGCCTTAGAAAAACATCAGGCCTAGGAGGTTTATTACGTATTTCCATACTCAAGAAGGAGAGAATCTAATGCAGAACTATTTTACAATCTGCTATGCATATTTCTATAAGTTTCAGAAGAAAAGGTATTTTAGATTTCAAGGTTTTGAAGAAACTTAGGTAATACATTCTGCTCAGAATCCTTGAGTGAAGTTTTGGTGGTGTATTGGAAAAGTTTTACCTGTCATGTTCATGTTTGCTTCTTGTGTTTTCTTATTGTCACTCTGCCTACTGACCATCAGGTAAAGGACTATGCTCCTAATCCATTTCCACTATGAATGTTGCATTGATCTAGTCCCTGTCACTTTCTGTAACTTATAAAAGTAGATTTCTAGGAAGCTTGGTTTCAGATAATTGCATTTATTTTGAAAAAAGTTTTCTTAGGTCTGGAAAACTGCAGAGGATACCCTTTCCTGAACTTGTAGCTGCAGGAGAGAAGGAGGATTCAGGAACAGTAGATACCAGGAGAAAGTCAGACTGATTCTGAGACTGTTGCTCTAGCTCAGCATGTCGAAGTGTCACAGAATGTTATTGGTTATTATTTGTACACACTCAACACTACTTTCTTAGAAAGAGGGGCAATTATACAATTGACAAATGATAGATTCTCACCAATTCCTTCAACTTTTTTCCAGTGAGGTCATGTATACAACAAAGTCCTAGGGAAATCCTTGAAGGAAGAGACAAATGTCTCCTTACCAGTCTTAGGCAGAGATAGAAACTGCTAGCATGGTCCCTAGTAGGACACAGACGGGTCTCACCCATTGTTCAAGGCCTGAGAGTCCCAAGGTGTGGACTCTAGGAGGTGGTGGCCCAGGGGGAGTTCCTTGGGTCGCAGAGGACATGTCCTGAAGAGGATTGTGAGGTCCCAGTCTCTTCTGCCTCCTCTTTGCTTCCTGGCTCATGGGATGAGCAGTTGGTTCTGGTGGGCATTCCCATCAAGGGTGCTGCCTCAGCAGGGGCTGAAAAGAGAGAGCCACTTGGTCATGACCTAAAACCTCTAAAACTGCAGGTCAAAATACAGTTTTTCTCTTTATAACTTAATTGTCTTAGGTGCTGTGGAGATGGTTCAGTGGAATAAGCACTTACCTGGCAAGTGAAAGGGCCTGAGTTTAATCCCCAGTGTCACCAAAACAATAAAAAACTAAAATAATTACCTTAGATTTCTCATTATGGTAACATGAAGCTATTTTAAAACTCTAGTGAATGAACTTTAATAAAGGGAATCTAGAAATACTTGTATCTTTTTTAATGCCTGTATAGAGAGACCTTATACTTAGGGTCCTCTGACATAACATACATAAGAGTTAGGCATATAAATGTGTCAGTATTTCCTCTTTCCTTAGGAAGAACAGATACCACACAGTTGTTAAACAGAACACTTGAACTCTGCCCCACACATACCTAACTCCACAGAACATTTTCATTTGTGAATTTGTATCTTTTTGCATAAACTCCAAAATAAAAATGTTTTAATTTGAAACCTATGCACAGGATAACACAATATTTTTAAATTTAGAAGAAAAAAACTGTCACATATCCACAGAATTACTTTTGAAGTATAAATATTTTAAAAACCAAGAGCCACTTTTGACAGAGCCAAAACAGAAGGATCACTCGGAGTCCAGTCTGTGTGGCGAGACCCTGTGAGGACAGAGAGCACCACTGCAGAGAGGTTGAGACAGGGGCAAAGGCCAGCCAGGAAACAGAGTCCAAGACAGTGGCAGTGTCAGAAATGAAAAAGGTGGCAACAAGATAAAGTCCCCCAAGGGGCCCCCACCATGCTTACCTCCAACGGACCTTGCTTTAGTTTGCTTCAGTTGCCAACAATGCTATCAGACTGCATCTATCGATGGATTCATCTCTGCTGAAGTTAAAGCCCTCACAATCCAATCGCCTTCCCAAAGCCCCATCTCTGCTTTGAGTCTGTAACATCTTGGGAGATATTGTAGATGCAAATCATAACAAATGTTTGCTAGCAGACTCAATCAGGGAGTACAGAACAGGGAGGGTGGAGGATCCCCAGAAATGATACATGAAAGTGACTCATGAACTAAATTATTTCCATTAAAAAGACTAACATAGAATGGAGGCCAAATATTTGTTGAATGAAACATTCTGCTGGGGAACACCAACATATCCTATTGCTTTCACTACTGCTTTCTCGTACTTTTTATGAGGTAGAATTTTCATTAGATGAGCAAATTCCTAAACACCCAAGCTTTTGATTTAGAATGGCACCTTAGGATAACTGAACACTACTTAAGAACAAGCTCACAATTGTGTTTCAGCAATTTAGAACCTGCTGAACCTTCGGTTTGCACAAACATCTGCATAGCTATGGACTGTATCATTAAATAAGGTCCATAATTATCAGAACATCCTTATCACAGAAGGAATCCTAGGAAAATACCCAGTTTTCTACATTAAAAGAAGCTTTTTATTCATGAGCTCTACCAATGTGGATATTGACTTTCCCTTAGCAAAACTAATGTCCTTGTAATATGTTCTTAAGCTTGAAACAAAGGAAAATGTAACCACAAGCTATGGTCTAAGTAATTTCTTTATTTTTGGGGGGGTTGTGGGTGGAGTTGGGGAACCAGGGATTGAACTCAGGCCCTTGTGATTGCTAGGGAAGCACTTATTCCGCTGAGCCATCTCCCTGCCTCCCTCATCTAGGTAATTTCTTACAAAAGTGATTAGAGATAAAAATATGAAAAACACTTGACCAGAACTCCTCAAAACTGTAGGACAGGGCCTGGGAGATGGCTCAGTGGATTAAGCACTTCCCTGGCAAGTGCAAGGGCCTGAGTTCAATCCCCAGTTCCAAAGAAAAAAAAAAAAAAAACTGTAGTACATTATAAACAAGAATAGAGCATAAGGATGCTACAGGCACTCACAGCCACAAGGGGTCTAATGAAACCTGACAACTAAATGTGGTAAAGTATCTTGGGCAGGGTGTTGAAAAGACTAACAAACAATCAAATGGAACATTAGATTAAAACTCAGGAAATGCTGATTAAGATACAGACTTTATTAATAATGAGTCAAATTATAAAAAATGTACCATCTGAATAAAAGAGGTAAACAAAAGGGGAATCTGGGTATGTTCAATATATGGAAACTCTTAAGTAAAATAATCAGACTCACATGTGTAAACAGTGTATTGTTTTCTTCTTGTGAGAAACTGAAAGAGTGAGTAAGATCCAAAATGTTCAGGAGATATTGCGAAATGGACAGGAATGTTTCAAAAAGGAAAGAGGAACTGGGGGGGGGGGAAGGAGGAAGGGAAAGGAAAAGAAACATAGTTGTACTGCTAGCTTCTCTTAGTTCACTGAAAAGAACAGTTCGTGATAATTTCGTTTAGAGAATATTTATATTCAATCTTGTATTCTGAGTAACTACTTTAACATAATATGTAGTATATTAACCATCATTCTCCTATTATTTCATTATGAAAATTTGTTTTATTTTTTATAAAGTAAAAAATTAAATAAAATAAATGAGAATAATACAGCCAATTATAGTTTAAAATATTCCTATAAGTTAAAGCATTTTAAAATATAAAACTTAGCCATGCATAGTAGCAGACTTTATATTACCTGCACATGGGGAGCTGAGCCAAGACTTGAAATTCAAAGCAAGCTATGTCTGCATGACTATGTACAAGTTCAAGTCCAGCCTGGACTACAGAGTGAGATTCTGTCTCAAAAACAAAACAAGATTTGTGTCATTATCTGTTTGTTTGGGTTTTTTTTAAATACTTTTGATTTATGTATTGTACTCTGAGTAACTGCTTTGAAGATAAGAATATAGTGTAATGACTATTACCATTATCTTATTTTTTGTGAAGTTTTGTCCTTTTTCATAAAATAAAAGGCAAAATAAAACATGCATATATGTGCTTGTGTTTGTGTAATAAATTAAATTTACTTTAAAGATTGTTCAACCATTCATTACCTATGCAGGTATAAAAGTTAGCATACTATTCATTTAAAATCTTGCTCAAATGAAGCTTAGGTTTTTTTTTTTAATTTATGTATTTGGTACAGGGTCTTGCTATGTAGCTCAGCCTCATAACAATCCTCCTGTTTCAGCCTCCCCAGCACTGGGGTTATTGACCTGCATCAGCATCCCCAATTTGCATGGCCATCTCAGTGGGCCCAGGGCGGGCCCAGCACAACATGTGGTACTAGGAATTGAACCCAGGTCCCTGTGCTTGCCAGGAAGGCACTTGGACCACTGAGCTATCTCCACAGCCTCAAGTTTAATTCTTGTCTTACACAAGGGCATATGTATGAACACACACATCCGACGTGGGGCTGCTCAGATGATTGTGTTAAAGAACACAGAGTAGAGTTGCCTTTTTAAGCCTTTAGACTCTTTCGCTAGCAAATGAGAGGCCTGTAATTTCTCTTCCTTATAAAGTCCTTTGATATTCAAATAGCTGTTTTGTACCTATAGAAACAAAAGCTCAGTCACACTAGCTGTGCAATCTGAAGCTAATCTTGCCCAACAAGACATACCAAGAAATTCTCATCTCTGGAAAGAAATTTAATATGGAATCTTACCCCAAGCAATCCAGTAGGAATCAGGGTCATGACAAGCCTTCACTAATAACATGGGTTAGAAAATTTGTTTCTCTATTTTATTTGGCTCATTGCACAAAAGGCAATTTTATTTTATATTCAATGTATGTTTTCATTAAAGAGAACAACATGTTTTATCCCAAAACTGACCACAAATTATTTTGCAATATCATTTGTCTTTAAAGACTGGAGTTTTGGTTTTTTATGTATGTTTAACTTTTTTTAGAATAATAAAACAAGGCCTCTCATAACTAGCATATGCAACATAGAATAGCAGAATTACATATACCCTGAGGACTAAAGGAGCTGCCAAAATTTAACACAGCAATTTTTGAAGTTCTGGAATTCATTTTTGCCAAATGTTGCAGTATAAGAAATAATTTGAGCCATTCTGCTTTACCATCATTACTGTCATTATTATCCAAAGCATGGGTAAAAACTGGCTGCTTCATAAAACCTGAAGCAAATAGCCAGTGAAAATTGTAAGTTTCTCTGGAACATTGTGCACAATAATTCAGAGTTATTAGTTAATTACTGAAAGTAATGGAAAATAAAATCCCTCATGTCGTGTTGTCAGGTAATAATCCTCATTAGTTGTCTAAATCAATACTATGGGTAAGGAATTAGAACAATAAGAGATTTAAATGAATTGAGTTTTGAATATATCTTAATGTATGTTTTAGTTTTATGTCTTTCATTCTCTTGATTATATGATGGTGTTTGTACTTTCATCCCACAATATTGAAATGGTTTTCAGTCAATTCACATTTGTAAGTACACAAAATATACCTGGAAATGCAGAAATGTGAAAAGACCAAATAATTACATGCTATGTGTCCTTATTTGAAGGTACTAAATAGCAATTTACTTGAAGGAAAAAAAAACAAATATTTTTTCACATTTTGTGCATTTATGCTATGCATTGACATTTGAATAAATGGCCTTCAAGCCATTTGGCAGCTTATTCTGACACCAAACTGATCATGAGTGCCAGCTTGCTGTGTTACAGATGATTTTCTTTTACAAGCTCAGACAACACCCTTAATTCCAGCCATATTGGTCACAAATTGGCATCACTGACAGAAAAACAAGTTAGAAAACAAGCATTTGGGGCCAATAAAATTGTTATTTGCATACATAGGACAAGCCTTTAAGTTGTGTTTGGTTTTCTGTTTCTCACATGCCCAGGATGCATTGACAGTGTAATACCAAGCCATGGAAAGAATACATAAAAGCAACATAGTTTTCAATTGGCTATGTATATGGATATGGCTCCAGAAGTGTCATGATTTAGAAAGCAAGGATGAACGATTGCTTTGGTCTGGCAAAACTTGACCTCTCAGAACACATATTAGAAGTACTACAATGTAAGATGCCAAATAGCCCTCTATTTACCCTCATCTATAGATAATTCCTTTTTTCCTATTGCGCTTTCTGCCTATATATCTTAGAGGACATTTATTTTTTGTTTCTGATGCTAAAGACCAAACCCTGGGCACCCAACTTGCTAGGCAAATGTTCTAATGCTGAGCCAAACCCCCAGATACCCTCTCTATCTTAATGAGATTTTTGGGCTTATCTGTATGCATTATAA
Source organism: Ctenomys sociabilis (assembly GCA_004027165.1). Taxonomy (NCBI): domain Eukaryota; kingdom Metazoa; phylum Chordata; class Mammalia; order Rodentia; family Ctenomyidae; genus Ctenomys; species Ctenomys sociabilis. Next base: position 10,597 of record PVKA01024026.1, read on the forward strand.
TTAATTTACTTACTGACAAATCTCATACCTTATTGTACCTTACATTTACCATGGGTGAGTTCTTACTCTCCAATTTCCAGTTCAGTGTTCCATACATTGTAAGCATTCATTGAAAATATTGACCTATACTGCCAAGAGGCAGTAATCTGTCTCTATGTAATATCACATTCTTAAAAAGGCTATCACTACATTTCTGGAAAGAGAAAATATTTTTATTTTAAAGAGAAAAAATAATAGATGATACAGAATTTCAAACATACAATAGGAGATTTGGCCGGGAACACAGCCAAATGGCATAAATAACTGCCTGGCAAGTGGAAGATCCCAAGTTCAATTCCAAGTACTGAAAAAAAAAACAGTGGTGATAAAACAAGATTAACCATGGTTAGTATAATGTGCATTGTCTGAAAAATTCATGGTTATTGTCTCCCTAATGTAAGAAGCTGAAAGAATGAATAAACACTCTTTAAAAATCACTGGATTCTTCCCTGGCAAGCCCAGGGAAGTTCAGTGCCCGGTTCCACAAAACAAATAAATAAATAAATAAATCACTGGATTCCAGGGCATTGGGCAGAGATATAAAGACCTAAACAGATAAAGTATCTACAGCACAGTGAGCTTGTGCTGTATGATGCTGTAGTAAGGGATTATACGTGTAACACAAGACTGAGTTTATATGAGATCATCAACCATAACAAATGTACAACCCCAGGGAAAAAACATAATAATAAGGGAAATGTAGAGATAACAGGGATGTGGAAAATGGAGGAAATGTGAGAGCACTGCTCTTTCTGCTCTATTTTTCTATAAATCTAAAACTATTATAAAAAATAATAGCATCAACTTAAAAGCTGAATATATTTAGAGGCTAAGATCTGGTTCCAAGTAACAGAGCCTTCTGAAATTCTATCTCAAACTTTTCAGCTGCAATTAGAATATGTTAATACTCTGACCATCAAAATATCGAGATCAATTTGGCCAAGACACTGTTTGAATTTCTTAGATTCTTTATATTACTGACAAACTGCCAGTATTTTTACCTTGCAAGGCAATCTTCATAAGAAATCTTTCCTACTTGCAAACATGCTCTAGTTGTCTACAGCCACATCACTGCTTTACTAATGTTTAAAGCATGTGTACAAAGGGCTGGCCAAATAGCTCAGTAGATTAAAGTGCCTGCAAGCAGGAGCAGGGGCAGGGGGTTCCATCCCCAGGCCTGCCTTGCTGGGCTAGCCCCACCCCTAGGATGTGCTGAGAATGCAATTGAGACTTGTCATAGTAGCATGCGCCTCTGGCTCTTGGGAAGCTGTAAAACAGACCCTTCCCTAATATATGAAAACATAAAAATAAGGCATGAAGAGGGCTGGGGAGACAGCTCAGCAGTCTAAGCGCCTGCCTGGCAAGCACAAGGACCCAGGTTCCATCACCTGTACTGTGTGCTGTGCTGGCCCAGCTTCAAGCAGGCCGCCTAAACTAGGTGTGGTATCACTCCCCTGTAATCTTAGCTCTTGGGAGTCTGAGACAGGAGGATCACTAGGAGTTTGAGCTGCTTAGCAAGATCCTGTACCAAATAAATAGAAGAAAATAATATTTTTAAAAGCTCAAAAAATATTGTCCCAATGTTGTCCCTACTGTGTACTCAATTATATTAAACCAAAGGATATGAAAGTAACTACATCATTTAAATTGTAAATTTATCAGAGCTGAGCACATGCCTGTAATCCCAGCACTTGGGAAGCTGAAATGGGAGGATTGCCATGAGTTTAGGACTAGCCTGAATTATGATCCATCTTTTATTGATGTCCTTCATTTACCCATTTCTTCAAATATATTTAAAGGTCATATTATGTCCCAATAAAAGTAGCTCTTTAAAAAGACGAATTAGACACATTCTGGTACTTGAAACATACAAAAGACAAACTAAAATATCTGCCTTTGTGGGGTATTCATTCTGAAAGAAGAGAAAATAGACAAAAATAAATAAAGGAAAAAATAAATTTTAGTGTACTGAAGAATACATGAGGCGTTATGAATTTGAAGTAGTGCATGTCCATCAATGACAAAAGGAAAGACTCAGCATGATACCATCAGGGTTGGGGAGATAACTTGGCAGTCGAAGAGCCTGCCTGGCAAGCTCGAGGACCCGGATCTACCTAGGACCACATGCAGTGCGGGGTCACCGAAACCAGGTGTGGTGGTGCACACCTGCAGTCCCAGTGTTGGGGAGGCTGAGGCAGGAGGATCACTATGAGTCTGGCCTATGTAGCAAGACCCTGTACTAGATAGATAGATAGATAGATAGATAGATAGATAGATAGATAGATAGATAGATAGATAGACAGATGATAGATAGATAGATAGATAGACAGACAGATGATAGATAGATAGATAGATAGATAGATAGATAGATAGATAGATAGATAGATAGATAATTTTTAGAAGTATGATGCCATCATAACTTAGCATTGCCATATTAGACAACAAAGTCCCTTAAGGCATTTTTCAATGCTATGATTTTAATCAATTGCAGTTAATCTTTTAAAAAATTATTTTCCTTGAATTTCCATCTCTCTGTTACATTGTCCATATATTCTTATAAGTTGTTTAGTTTGTCCATTATAGCCATTAGTATATTAGCTTTAATTGTTTTTTTCAATTTCACCATTTGAAAATAGCAATATCTTGGCTGTATGTAAATCTGGTTCAAATGTTTGTTTTTTCTCCTCAAACTTTAGGTACCTTTGGTCCATTCTTGGTATAACATTGGATCTAACATAAAGAGAATTGCTATGAATAATCCTTTATTAATATAATAATAAGAGATGGGGGAGGAAAAGCATTCTATAGTCCTATAAAGAAGTCTCAATCTGTGAAAAAAAATCCTTCTCTTTGGATTCTAAACTTTTGGTGTTTTTCACACCCTTCGAGGGTACAAGGTGGCTACAGTGGGCTGGAGTTTGTGAATATTCTAACAGAAGCTCAGCGAGTTAGGCTCCCATTGGTACATACTTTCTCCAGAGTGCTGGACTTGTTGCAAACAGAATCCTCAGGAATGATTCAAAATGGCTTCATTTTTCTTTCCCCTTCTGGAAGCATCTACAAACACTATTAGAGCAGATGCCTCTAATCAGTTTAAGAGAATGTAGCTGTATACCTATCCTTTTTTTTTTTTTTTTCAGAAATGTTTATGTAACACTCCTGTTAAGCCATAATTCTACAGGCCAATTCAGAAATTTTAATTGACAGCGAACTTACATAATTTTTTTTTTCTAGAAAGATTTTCATTTTACCCTTGCAATTTTTTTTGAGTGTGCATTTAGAGTAGATTTCTTTTAGAGGGAAAGAGCTGCACAAATACCTTGAATGCCTTTGCATTTCTTCACGTTATTTGTTCTTCTAAATGCATTTCAAGGACTGTGGAGATAGTTCAGTGGAATAAGCGCTTCCCTGGCAAGTGCAAGGGTCTGAGTTCAATCCCAGGTTCTGCAAATAAATAAATAAATAAATAAATAAATAAATAAATAAATATACAAATTATTCATGCCTTCTAAGGTTTGGCCAAATGACTATGAAGTAATTGATGTATGAATTTTGTAGCTAGAAGACTTAGATTCAAATGCAAGCTACAACATTTATTAATTTAGGAACATATTTTAAAATGTTTCTGCATTAATATATTACATAAGCACAATAAGCATAATCACTACAAACAATTGTGAGGATTTAGAAATGTAATATACGTAAAAATAAAAAGTCCCAAATTTTATTTTTCTTCTTTTCTGATTCAGAATTTTTTAAAAAAAAATATTCTGTAAACCTAGAGAACTAATTGGCTTCCCCTCTAACTCTTCAGGTTCACAATAATTCATTTATTTCATATTTTTGTTTAAAGACAAATCCAAGCATACCTCTAATTAAAATATGCTGTACATAGAGTAGTGGATATATGTATAGTTTTGTATAGTTGCTTTTTAACTTTTTGTTTGTTTTGCCTTGGCTTGGCTCTTTGAGCTAGGATCTAAACAGGTAGCTCACAGTAGGGCTCACAATTGTCCCCTGTGCTCAGTCTCCCAAGTTCTGCCTCACGGACATGCACCTCCATCATGTTAATTTCTTTGTCAAATCTACAAACTTGAAGGGACTTTGAGATTTCCATTCCTCATGAGATGATTGAAAGGAAAATAATTGCAAAACTGAATATGTGTGTGTGTGTGTGTGTATTCTTTAGATGTCATTAAAAGTGACATATATGAATTAGAATGAAATTCTAATGAAATTAGAATTCTAGTGAAATTTATGAATTAGAATGGCTTTTAGAAGAAAATTCATCATAACATATATGGTTTTGCTAATAGTACTGCAACCAACCTTTACATACTTAATATTTCATATATCATGGTAAATGTTCTACATACATTCTCTCATTTATGAATTACACTGACATACTTAAAAACAATATTTTTTTTCTGGGCGTGGTGGCGCACGCCTGTAATCCCAGCACTCGGGAGGCTGAGGCAGGAGGATTGGTATGAGTTCGAGACCAGCCTGAGCTACAAAGTGAGCTTAAGGCCAGCCTGAACTGCATAGTGAGACCCTGTCTCAAAAAGACAAAAAAAAAAAAAAAAAAAAAAAAAATTTTCTCTTCCTTTAACACATGATAAAATTAAGAATTCCTTAGAGAGTTGGTAGAAGCGCATCACCTCCATGAGGCAAGAAGCCTGCTTCCCTCTGAAGCCTGTGGGAAGGCTGCGGCGAGGCGCTGCTCCTAGCGCACTGCCTCGAGGACTACTCTACCGTGAGAGAACCCCACTTCCTGGGAGACAGTGGGCACACGTCTCAATGTGCCGTACTTCCTTCCACTGCTGGACTCCCTTCTAGTTCCCCAACAATCCAGGCTCCCGGCACCAACATAGATCCCATCTCAGGTTTTTTTCCATTAACTTTATTGAAAATGAATAATTACATAGCATATTAAAAATTGTAGACTAATATTGAAATGTGAAAGATTCAAGATGTAGACAGAGTGAATTTTAGAGAAATATTTCCGAAATGAATACATAGCATGAGATTAATAATGGATTGCACATTGTAAATAAATTATTTACAAACTTAAATGAATATAACAATAAAAATTATCCAAAATAAAAATGAAGAAGAAAGAATTTACAGATAAGTCATGTAATAGTTCACTCTGTACCAAAATCAAGAAACTTATATTCATATAATTAGAATTCTCAAAGTAGAAAGGGGTAGGCAATAAATATTTAAAGATTTAAAGTTTCTGAACCACATTTCCAAGAAAAATGAAACTATTGCACAAGAAATTTAAATAAAATCATACCAAGATACACAAAAATAAAATTGTTTGAAACTTATTGTACAGAAAAAAAAATCACTGAAGCATATACATAAAAATTATTTGCTATGAAAGAACAAATTAAATAACATCTTATTCCCCAATAGAAATAAAAAAGAAAAACTAAGTGTGTAAGAAACTAGACTAATTTAAAGGACTGAAACAAAGGGGGAAAAAAGATACTATCCCCAAACTGTTAGAAGTTCTGGTCATTTATTTGCTATTCCAATATTTATCTTATGCTCTATTCTTTTTTGTTTTGTTTTGTTTGTTTGTTTGTTGGTGGAACCAGGGATTGAATTTAGGCCCTTGTGCTTGCCAGGCAAGCGCTTATTCTACTGAGCTATCTGCCTGACTCCTTATGTTTTATTCTTAGAAATTTTTACTATCATGAAAACTTTTTTCTTAGTTCAATTGTTTTGAAACATTTAATTTTTATTAATTAATATTTAATTTTCTGAATATTGCTTAATCTTAATTTTGTTTTAATATTTATACTGCATCTTTAACTCACAATCTACTTAAAAGACATGGTATGATATATTTTTCTAGTATGAGAAACTTTAAAAAGCTTATTCCCATTTTCCATTGACTTTATATCATTTCTTCCTTGTCTTACATACATACACACTTGTGCACGCACACAAACACATACATGAAAAAAATATGTGTACAGCCTAATGTAAGATTGATACTGTTTCATTGAAATTTTTAATGACCTTTTCAATGGGTTCATCTAGGGTCCCGGGAATAGTTCAGCAGAATAAGCACTTGCCTGGTAAGCACAGGGTCCTGAGTACTGCAATACCCAGTACTGCAAAAAATAAAAAAAGTAAACAGAAGTGCAGCTTGGGGGCTAGGCAGATGACTCAATAGAATAAGCGCTTCCCTGACAAGCACAAGGGCCTGAGTTCAGTCCCTGGTTCCACAAAAAAAAAAAAAAAAAAAAGGTTCATCTAATATATTTTACATACTCCTGCATAAGTATCATTTTGAGCATTTTATTCTTTATTCAGGACCATACAGCAACTTCTCTTGCCTTCTGAATTATGCTCTTCATTATTTCCTATATGCTATATCTGGAAATACTAGAATATTTTGAGTTTGTATACCTGGAAAATATTTTACTTTTAGTTTTCAAAGTTGCTAAGTATAAAATTCAGAGAAGACAGATGTTTTCTCTTTTTCTCTCCCACCTCAGTTTAACCCAAGAACACAGTAGCTCTTCAGCGACTTGTGCTGGGAGAAATGCAGTGTCCTTGCAAGGCTCAGAAAGGACTGCTCTGGGTAGCACTGAAGAACCTCACCTCCGTGCTACCAGATTCTGGAGTGCAGGAAATTCTGAGGAGAGATAAAATCTTCTTGCCTTGAACAAAGAACTGAACAAAACAAGAGCAGAATGTAGTGAGGTTTTACACTTACTGAAGATGTAGAGAGAAAAGAAACATTCTCTGCAGAGAGAGTGTGAGCCAGTTGAAAATGAGAAAAGAAATGCACCCCGCACAGTGCATGGTGTCATTCATCATAGATCTCTGGGGACAAAGAAGATGCTCACCTGGCGACAACAAGCTGTCGAGATGGAGCAATACCATTGGCTCTCAGATCTGCCCTAAGAGACCAGAGGACGAAATCTTGTGCACATTAGTTTCAGGATAACTGCAATATGGAACTGATAAGGATCTCATGATTTATTTATTTACTTTTATTTTATTGAGAAAGAATTAGCCATGAGACAGTTTCAAGACATGTTAGTAGGACAGTCACAATAATTAATACATTGCATATTGTTATCTTAGTAGTAGTTATTCTTATTACAAGATGCAGACATGATGTCCTTTCCAAGCTCTATCAGTACAAATATTTCTTATTGAATTAAATGAAAGTAGCTATATATCTGTGCTATTTTGTGTATATATATATATGCATATATATATGTATATGTATATATTCACTGTACAGTAACAGTGCAGTGTTGGTCCCTAAAAACAGTAGCCCCCTGGTTTGTGGCCACAGTGCTCCACTCCTCAGGCTGACATCAGGTGTAGGGCATCTTATCAAACACCTGCTGCAGTTCTTATAAGAAAAAATGGAAATTGTATTTTCTGATTGTTTCCGGGTTCAGGGCTGGAGATTATGCATTCTCCCACTATCTTGAGATGTTGTGTTTCATTTGATGGGTTGAAAAGAAGAAAACAAAGCTAAAAGAAGATAATAAACAAAGAGTCAGGGTCTCTAAGTGAAGGATTATTGTAAGAGAGTACCTGTACTATCAGGTTGGGGATCTAGAGGCTGAAATGAGAAGATCCAAGGTAGGTTTCTGTACTTTTTGTGAAGGACAGGCTGTGAGAGGCCATCAAGACATAAGCCATAACAAGATACAGGCAAGCAAGGCCTTATGTGTGCAATTGATATGGGAGATCTTTTTGACAAAGCCTGAGGCTTATTCAATACAGTGAGTTGACACTAGAAAAAAGACCTCCGTGTGCAGTGAACTAGACTAGAGAAAGTCTCTACACTAGAGAAATATCTTCATGAGGTAGATGGTTATCTGAATTGAATCCCATGCACCTAAATATCTATAGTGGAGAGATTCTCCCTGAGTTCCAGGTATTTGGGAAGGTGTAAAGCACTGCTCAGTGCTGTCTGCCCCATGAGAGACAGGTCCCTTGCTAGACTCAGGTCACTGCCAGGCTCTGTGGCACAAACCATTTCTACTCTGTAACTTACCTCCCTAAAGTGTACTGTAACCCACTGCAGTAACAGAGCAGATACTTCTCTCCTCTTTCTTATCCTTTGTTGAAATTCTGAGCCCTTACATAATGTTGCATCTTCATTTTTGACAAGAAATGTTCCTGACTTAATTCCAGCCAAGAAAACCCAACATGGGTTACTACATGCAACTTCCAAAAATGTTTACCTTCTTCCAGTGTTGGCCTAACTGGAACTGCCACTGAAGACGACCTAGGAAACAATAGCGCATTATGCAATCCTAATTTGAGGCCTGGATGTCCACACATATTTATGAGCCCGAAGATCATCCTGGGGAGGAAATTATTGTGAAAATCTGCACTCCTTTAGGGAAAGGCATAGACAGGTTCTATTTTTAGATGGATTTTTATTTTTCCTATGGAGTGTCATATTGCACCTAAACACCGTTCAGGAAAAACTTTCCCAGGCATTGCAAAGGAACTTTGTACCCTGAAGTCCAAAATTCTATTTGCTTGTGTCACTTGTGGTAAGGCTATTGCCTTACTTCTATTGAAGTAAGGCAGAAACCACGATTAGCATTTCAAAAGATGGGTGTAGAGAACAGAATCTGGAGGAAATGAGAAAAATGCACTTTTTATTCGATTGACTGATTATGAGTACATGCCATACTGCTGTTTTTCTTTGAAAAACACATTGTTTTCACAGTGATTAAGGTTGAGTGTACTTCTATAATGACCTCAAAGACATTTGTTAAACAATCAAGGAAAATATAAATTGGAAATCTCCTAGTCCAGTTGTATTTTTTCATCCAGCTAGTTTTTCTGTTGACTCAACTAGAAATGATCCTTCATATTTGTTGATATTTCCTGCTACTAACGTAAAGTGGCTCTTCCCTGGGTACAGTAGTGTCAGTTTAGGGTAGCTACATCTTCTGTCTTCTTTGAGAAATAGATCTAGATTTCAGTCAAATTATTATTTTTTTTCAAAGCACTTTTTGTGTGTGTGTGTGGAACCAGAGATTGAACTCAGACCCCTGTGCTTGCCAGGCAAGTGCTTATTCCACTGAGCCATCTCCCCTGCCCCTCAAATTATTTTTGAAGTTTAATTAAGGTATAAAATATATAGTGTATATAACACATATTTCAAGTTTAGAACTAGACTTATTTTCATGTATAGTATGGGGAAACCCAGGAAACTAGTCGTAGTCATGATAGTGAGTGCATCCATCTCCTCTACAGCAGCTTTATGCCCTTTTCTAAATGTTCCCTGCCCTCCAGGCAACCACTGGCTCCCTTACTGCCTGAAAAAATTTGCTCCTATTTTGTGGAATCTTAAATAGTGGGAATTATAAGTGTTTTTTTTTTTATTGTTCTGTCTTCTTTCATGCTAAGTATTATTTTAGTATTCATAGCTAGTGTGAACAATGTATTGTACTAGTTTATAGTATTTTGTGATGTGACTATAACTTTATTTGTCAATTCTCTGATCTGTTGAAAGACATTGAATTATTCCTGCCTTAGGACTGCTACCCAAAACCCCTGCATATTTAAATACAATTTGAAATGCTTTCAAGTGGGCTTACACTCAATACCAAGTTTTTCTTAACATTTTAAATCTATCCTTTGTATCATATGAAAGGGGGCTGGGGAGATGGCTCAATGGAACAAGCACTTCCCTGGCAAGCACAAGGGCCTGAGTTCAATACCCAGTTCCACCAAAGAAAAAATCATATAAAAGTTTTTTTTAAAATGTGTTCAGTACAGGGTCTACAGGATCTCCCAACAGCTGTTATCACAGACATTCACCACCAGTTTCAATTGCTGTCTCAGTGCACCCCTGGGGCAGGGCCAGCACAGCATGTGGGAGATGGAATCCCAGCTGTTGTGTACATGAAAGTTTTTAATCCAGGGTCACAGTCTACCTTGCACTTATGATGGATATTTTCATATACATAAAAAATAAAAAGGCATGTCTTATGAAATTCTATGAACTCTTCCCCAAACTTTTCTCATTGTCACGATAATTTCTGTCTTACCTGTTTCCATCATATTATGATTATTTTTTTAAAATTTCCCAGACATCATGTCATTTGTATATATTTTCAGAAATTATTTCTAAAATGTAAATGCATTTTCTTAACTAACAATTATCACACAAAGTAAAAATATCTTAAAGTGCTGAAAAAGAAGTTAAATATACTGATAAATGATTAAGGAAAAAAATACCGAGAAGCATGTGAAGAGTTTTCAATCTCATGAGCAATAAAGATATGCATTTCCATATAAAGACAACTATTCAAATATTTACCCAGATTTCTCAAAAATATAAGTGGCAGTATTACACAGTTAGAAGGGATATTACTCTTGTATTACTTGATCGTCTTATACTGAGGCTCACATGTTTGAAAGTCTGGCATATCTTTTATTTCACAAAGTTTGCTTTGAGGATAATAAGTAAACAACGTTAGGTATGAAAATAAACTATATTTAAAACAGAAGATTAGTAAATAAACATGTTAAACCGTTGATGTCACACTTACATGGATTAGTATTTTGTTACTTAAAATAATTCAAGAGAGCGATGCTGCATGCCAGCACTCAGCACCGAGGAGGCAGAGGCAGGAGGATCATTGTGAGTTTGAGGCTACAGAGTGAGTTCACTGAACTACATAGTGACAACTTTGCTCTAAAGACCTTTAATTAATGAATTAAAATTAATTGTGAGGAGAACAAGTACATTTCCATTCATATGCAAATTTCAACCTATTAGGAATAGCTTTGCTTGTCATGCGTAACAATGATAAAACTAGTAAAATACGGATTTTTTTTATGGGTCACACTATTTATAACTACAATTAAAATTGATGTAGGCATATGTTTAATTGTGAATGATTTCTTCCACATACTGTTAGAAAATGCTTTGTCAATCACTATTTTTCAACCAATATTCAGTCGATCATGCTGTCTTTGTAGACTCACAAATTAAATTTTAAAAATTTAATATATTATGTTTACAAAGGTATAGTCAAAGAGTAAATTATAAGTTTGCATATGCCATGCACTTAAATGATATAACTACAAATAAAACTATGTACAATAATACAATACAAATAACATGAGGTATTAAGAAAAACTATTTTTAACTGTACTTTAAACCACTTTTTCATTGTGATGGCTATAGGGTGCTTATGTAGTAAGACAGCTTTGTGTTCTCAAAATATCACAAAAAATAATTCATCATGTTGACAACTTATTTTTTTATTTTATTTTTTTGACAGAACCAGGGATTGAACTTAGGCCCTTGTGCTTGCCAGGGAAGGGCTTATTCCACTGAACCATCTCCCCAGCCCAACAACTTATTCTTAAGTGACTCTAAATTTTAAGAATTCCTGCAATATTTCTTTAAATTTTATCTAAGGTATAAGTTATTTCAAAATAAAAAGTTACTTAATTATTATGAAATTATAAAATAAGTCAATTCATAAATTACATCTATAATGTGATTTTAGTGTACTAACTCTCTAGCATAATCATTCAGATTATTTGTCTTTACATGCAATTTTATTTATAATAGATTGACATTCTTAATTCTCTACTTTGTGTTTTCAGCTTCAAAAAATGAACAAACTCAGTGATGCACAGGATTACATATATTTTACTAGATATGAATTTAACTATACATGCTTTATGAATCAATTTATCCAATCTTATATTTTGAAAGAGAGATGTGAAATTATTAGATATTTTAAGACATAGACATTCAGCCTACTAAAAACTTTATGTTTTTATGTCCTGTACTTTATGTTCTTTTTATATTTAAAAATATAAATATGCTACAGATAAAAAATGTTGATGGATTTCAAGATCACTCATGTAAGCAATATAAACCAGGGGACGAGGCTGCCCATGGACCGCGCAGCAGTGGTGCGGGTGAGCGCGGCAGGGAGGACCCGGGTGTGCGCCCTGCTGGCGGAGGCAGTGCTGGCGCAGGACCTCTTCATCCTGTGCAGGAGAATGGGCCACAAGACCAAGACTATCGAGATGAAGATTGGATATCCAATAAATGACTAATCAGGAGTCTGCTGTGCATGCAAAAATGATGCCAGAATTCCAGAAAAGTTCAGTCTGCATTAAGAACGCCACAAGAGCAGAAGAAATTATCTGTGGCCTTATCAAAGGAGGAGCTGCCAAACTTCAGATCATCACGGGCTTTGACATGACACTAAGTAGATTCACCTACAAAGGGAAAAGATGCCCCACCTGTCATAATGTCATTGATAACTGTAAACTGGTTATAGATGAATGTTGAAAAAAGCTACTGCAGCTGAAGGAGCAGTATTATGCTGTTGAAGTGGACCCTGTGCTTACCGTGGAGGAGAAGTTCCCTTATATGGTAGATTGGTATACAAAAATCACATAGTTTTCTTATTGAGCAGTGTATACCAAAAGCTAAACTCAAGGAAATCATGGCAGAATCTGACGTGATGCTCTAGGAAGGGTAGGAGAATTCCTTTGATAAATTCCAATAGCACAGTATCCCTGTGTTTATATTTCCGGCTGGTATCGGTGATGTTCTAGAGGAAGTTATTTGTCAAGCTGGAGTTTATCATCCAGATGTCAAAGTCATGCCCAACTTCGTGGATTTTGATGAAAATGGGGTGCTCATAGGATTTAAGGGAGAACTAATTCATGTATTCAACAAACGTGATGGTGCCTTGAAGAATACAGACTTTTTCAGTCAACTACAAGATAACAGCCACATATTCTGTTGGGAGACTCCCAAGGAGACTTGCAAATGGCAGCTGGGGTGGCCAATGTTGAGCATGTTCTGAAAATTGGCTATCTAAATGATAGTGTAGAAGAGCAGTTAGAAAAGGACATGGACGCTTATGATATTGTCTTCGTAAAAGATGAGTCATTGGAGGTGGCCAATTCCATTCTGCGGAAGACTCTGTAGCAGGTGTCTGTAGCAGTGCCTCGCTCCTGGACTGCTCAACTCCCTCTCTCCGGAAGACTTATTTGTGATGCACTCTTGGTGGTGAAGTCCTCCCTTGTGCCGCTGAAGGGTTCAATGAGACATGGTGCATCCGTCAGCTGGAAACTCCGCTCCCACCTCTCAACGCACTCCTTACCATGTGTTTTAACTAACTTAAAAAAAAAAAGAAAGAAAGAAATTTTACATCCAGAATTGGAAAAGTAACTCCCTACTTTTCCAAGGTAAATTTTGTAGTTTCATAGTATCATGCAGTTTTTGAGGTTTTTTTTAATTTTTTTTCTTTTATTTTGTAACAGGAAAGTTTGTAGGAATTTGAAGTATTTATGAAATGGTGAAACAATCTTCATGTAATTTGGATGGATTGTGCCAGTGTTTCCACCATCTCCCAACGTTGTACTAAATTTGATTCTTCAGTCTCAGCAAAGTCAATGTTCACCAGAAGCCTGGCAAAAACTGTTGGTATCCACATGTCTCTCGCTAATCTACAAAATGTTCTGTTGACGTACTAATAATAAACATGAAACGAAAAAAATATATAAACCAGACTCAGAAAGACAAATGTTGATGCTTTTCCTAATATGTGAAATTAGGAAAATAAAATATGATAAATAGAAAGGGGCTGAGCATTAGCCAGAAAGAAGGGGATAAGGGAGAAGTGAGGTGGTGCAGCAGGTAATGGTGGAGGTAGCATGCTCAAAACACACTACATACATTAAGACCTTTATCTGTTTTTCTCTCTTTTTATTTTTTAGAGAGTAAAAATTAGTAAGAAACAAACATTGGAAATGGCACAAAACTTAACTAAACAAGACGAGAGGAATTTAATCATTGTTGTTACATTGCACAATGTTGTTTTCAGATTACCAGAAAGAAGAATGCAAAATTGGTCAAAATACTTTAAAAAAAGAAAAAAAAAAACAACAACCATTTATTTCAATAGACCAGTAGAAATCAGCAGTACAATTATCCAAACTATCTGTACATGTACATATATATTTGTTTCCCTCTTTCTTTTTCTTTTTTAGTACAGGGTCTACAGGGTCTGCCGGGTGTTCAGGGTCTCACTGCATAGAGTGAGTGATTCTCCTGTTTACAGCCTTCCAAGAGCTGGGATCACAGGCACGTGCCACCATGCCCAGTCTTAATTGCTGTCTCAGCACACCCCAGTGGCAGGGCCAGCATAACAGGCTCTGGGATCAAACTCCAGGCCGCTGTGTCTGCCTAAGCAGGCATTTTAATTGGTTGAGCTATTTTGGCCTTCCTTCTTTCTTAGAAACCTCTCCAACTAATACTGAGGGTGGGATGGAGAGATGGGAAAGAAGTGAATTAAAAATGTTATTTGCAAGTAGAAATCTTCCCAAATAAAACTCATTAATCAGTATAACCATTATGCACTAATAAAAAAATGAAAAAATGCTGCAGTTGGTATATAATATTGTCCCACTATAATTTCTGAAAATTATGTGCTACCATCATCTTTACTTGTCTTTTGAAAACAGTCATCTCTACATTTCTAGGCTCTGGCCCATGCAACACTCCCCTCACGGTCATTCACAGCAGTGTTTCAGTCTCACAAACACATTTTTGGGCATCAAAAATGTCATTTATTATTATTAACAATCATTTCTTGATAACATAAAGTATACAATCTTCTTCGATCTTCTAAAATTCTGTGAACTTCTGACCATGCCTGCTTTCTTTTTTCAAAAAGACTGTATTGTAGAAGCTATAGATCTGCAAAGATTTGGTATTGTATTGCAAATGTCTGAGCTACTCCACTGTACTTTAATGATATAGAAGTAAATATTTTGTTAAAACTACCTCAAAGAGCATTTTTATTACCACAGCTGTCTCAGTAAGTTTCCTATCCCTGGGCTATCCTACACCAGAACTTAAAGGAAGAGTTTCAGGGTGAGTTGGTGCATGGCTGTTAGAATTCCTTCTACAGTCACCTTGTTCCAAGAAATGACAGGGAACCCTGAAAAAGGAAATCTGTTTATATCACAACAACCATAATGCAGAAAGCAGAGAGAAGCTAGAGAAGGGCCACAGCCTTTGAAGCCATTCTCTGAATGACTTACCTCTTCTAAGTAGGACCTGCCACCAAAGAGCTCAGAGCTCAGAGCTCTTCGGTGGCAGGTCCTACTTAGAAGAGATTATCATCTAGCATAATCTCATTGCCTTTCAAAAACATGAGGCTTTTGGGGACACTCAGTTCTAAACAAATACATTCCACCCATAGCTCCCAAAAGACTCATGAGCATATTGTTATTTGAAATTTGTTTAGTCCATCTCTAAGCATCACTCAGATCTGAACAGTTTCAACATTGCTGAAATGTCCAAGTCCAAAGCACCACCCGAGACTCCAGGCAAATGCCTATCTAGGAGCCCTGTGAAGATCAAAAAGAAAGCTAACCATACGTTATCACTTGTATCTAGATGTCCTCCCCAAAGTCTCAGGTGGTCACAGCTGGAGCTTCTTGGAGGTCACTTGATCTAGGGTTTGTGATGCTGGGGTCAAGGGTGATGCTGGGATGGATTCATGGTGCAATGCTAGGATTAAGTTTACCCTTCCCTGTGCCCAGTACTATGTGCTATAAGAGCAAGTAGTCCTCATAAGACATGAGGGACAGAAGAGGGTCACTGCTTGTCACTTATTGCCTACTGCCTTTGCTGCTTTTTGACTGCCTCGAATTACTTTTCCTCTGTGATGGCACTCTGCCATGCCACCATTCCAAAGTATCCGAGTTTTAATTTTATTTATTTCACCCTTCCTCTAAAGCTTTGCTAAAGCCCACTCTCTTAAAATGAACTACATCTTTACTTAAAACTAATATTTACTGATCTTCCTTACACTATGCCAGACGCCTTCACATTTAATCCTCACAGTGACACTTTTATAGAAAAAACTATTGCCATAAAAATGTTGAACACCTGACTAAAATTAAATAACTTGCTGCTGGTCACAGGATGAGTGAGATGGTGAACTATGATTGGTGCTCCCTGATCTCATTAAGAAGACTTCCTTCCTAGTTCTTTGTAAAATACTTTTCTTTTGCAGAAAAGTATTAGCACTTCTTAAACATACAATTACTTAATGCCCAGGATTTATTTCCATTACGAAAATTCAAAAATGTGTGTGTGTGTGTGTGTGTAATGTTGTGTATTTATCAAACATTTTTCTATCAATATTATTCATTCCAACACAATTCAGAAAGAAAGGTAAGGAATAATGATCAGATTATGTGATTATCTCAATTATGTAGCAGCATAATGTAATGAGGCATACGATGGCATCATATTGGTCTTCTCCAGTATTTACTGATGGTATAAAATCAGGCAATGTACCAGATATCTCTGTTAAGTAAATCTGGCATTTCTGTTCTCACTTCCTCTTTTCAAATTTGCAAACAATAGTAGTTCTAATTTCATAGCATCATTTTAGGAAACCAATAAAATTGTGTTACTTTTCAGCATAATATCTAGTACACAATCAATACTTAATAAGGGTCATCTAATATCATTACTGTCATCGTGATGCTCACTATTTTGGAGCTCTAGAAAAGTAATACACATCTAATTAATCATGTCAAATCTCTTTAATCATGAATACAATGGATATATAACTTGCTGGCCAAATGTGAGATTTTAAAGTAATTTAATTTATAGATAATACAAAACATAATCCCTTGGAATAGTTGCTCTAGCTTCTAGATGTGACTCAATTAATACTAACTGACTTAAGAAAAGACACCAAATGTTTATTTTTCAATCTACTCATCTATAAAACCAATAATTAGAACATATCATAGAAAACAGTCTTTATCCAAGCAAAAGTTCTGTGATTCTTTCTTAGCCATTATGGTAAATGATTAACACTTTTAGTAGAAAATAACAAATTGTTCTGCAGCAATAGTACAAGAAATCAGATTTTAACAGTCAACATTTTGGCCCTAGCCCTTCAAGGTCAGTGAGAACTCAAAACGGGAGAACCTGTTCTGTAACATCCTGTAGCTCAGTCATGTCCCAAACTTTCTGATCAAGGGGATTATGTGGCCACAGAGGAAAGTGATCGATAATGTAATGTGTGTCTAAGGAGAGTCACATGCAGAGAAAACATTCTCTCAGACTTTCACAGAGAGCAAATTGCTCAGGAAATGGCCATGACTCATCCACATGGCTGACACCAACAAAGGATGTACAAACTGCGGTACAGGTTTTCAGCATAAATCCTGAGGGGATTTGACTGATATTGTCAGATACAAAAGTTACATTTCTTGTTATATACATCTTGCTTTGTCTTGGTCTTAACCATCCAGAAGAAAAGTATAGAAGTATAAAGTATAAGACAAGTAAAAGTATAAGACAAGGTATAAAAAGTAAAGACATATTAATATGAGGAGCTGTAAAAGGTTCAAGTCAACAACTTCTGACATTGCCAGTTGTATGGATAATCCACTACTATTATGGACTACTGGACTACATTGGATTATTTTGCTGAATTCACAGACAGACCTACAATATTTAAATGGCAATGGAATACCTATATCTGATAAACTAAACAAAAAATGGGGCTATAAATGAAGGACCATTTTGTATCTGTATATACAAAATAGTTAGGATAGATATACAGCTACTTGCTCTTAATTCAGTGAGAAGAAAGATTTGTACTAATAGTGTTTGGAGAGGATATCATGTCTGCATCTTGCACTATGAATAACCACTATGAAAGCAGCAATATGCAATGTGTTATTTAGTGAAACTGTACCACTAATCGGTTTTGAAACTGTTTCATTGCTATTTATTTCTCAATAAAATTAATTTAAAAAATAAAAAAAGAAATCAGATTCTAAATCTCTCAAAAAAAACCACCACATAATCTTAACATGAAACATAAGAGAGCACAAAGACAGTGGTGCTACTGTCTAGGAGAAGTTAATAACTGGAAAATCAACAGAGATGCTAGTGCATTTCCTGAAGTATAGTCACCTGCCACTACATTGTGCCTCATGAACCATATTTTATCTCATCTCTCCTGATAAAACTTCTAAAAGTATAGAAGTGGTACATAGCCAAAGCACCTCATTTTACATGAGGAAAATCTTTTAAAAGTGATTAATCTGAGACTGGGCATGATGGTTTGCACCTGTAATCCCAGCACTTGGGAGGCTGAAAATAGAAGGATTACTGCAAATCCAATCTATATAGTAAGAACCTGTTGACCCTCTACTAAATACATAAAAAATAAAACAGTGATTAATCTGTACATTTGGTCTAAAATTATTCATAATAGTGAAGAGATATCCAGAAAAAGAAACTAGATTTGTTAGCTTCCATTTCATTGTACATAAGGAAAATGTGAAACAGTAAGATAAATAAATGAGGACGCTAGAAGGAGACTTTTTATTTGCTTTATTTATGGCTGAATTACCTCAAAACAAGATAAAACAGACAAACAAAAACAAGAGTAGGCTAATTTCCAAAATGTGTCATCTTCCGGAAAAAAAAAAAAGCAATAATGCTAATAATGCTATTTTCTCTATACAGTGAAACTGAATTAACTTAACCTACCTCCAGAGTAGAGAAAGCAAGCCCGATCTGATCGTATAATAAGACCCATCTTCAGTGCTCAGAATTGCCTTTTCTGGACAGTTCATGTGCCTCAGATCAAAAGGAGAATGATGTAGGAGCAAGGGCACTCCAGGCACAGAAACTTGTGCTAATGATTCCTTCCCTCCCTCCCTCCCTCCCTCCTTCCCTCCTTCTCTCCTTTTCCTGATTCCTTCTTTTCTTTCCCCTTCCTTCATTTCTTCCCTCCTTCTGTCTCTTTCTCTCCCGCCTCTCTCGGTCTTAGTCTGTGACCCTCCCTTCTATTTCTCTCCTTCTCCTTTTCTCTCAACCTTTCCAAGCCAGTTTTCTGCTTCTGATCCCATAGGATACCAATGTTTCTTGTGCAGTTAAAATTGTAAGATCTATAAGTGGGAATTTTTCTGCCATTTGTATAATTACTCACACTATACAATATAAGTTCTCATCTTTGTAGTTCAAAGATTTGATGAGGAGGGGAGCATATCTCAGAGGTAGAGTGCTTCCCTAGCATGGGCTAGACCTCATCAAAGTTCGACATCAATTAGGTAAGTTCAGTTCTAAAACGAAATGTAAGCAAGGTAGCATATTTACACAAAAGTAAAAATCTTGAAAACAAATTTTTTGTTTTAGGATTTAGTTGAAGAAAAAAATAATAATTTGAGTTACACACAGGGGTCAGGGGTTCAATCCCTGGACCTGCCATGCTGGCCCCACCTCCAGGGTGTACTGAGACAACTTATTGAGATTGGGTGTGGTGTCATGCACCTATAATCCCAACATGTAGGAGGCTATAATAGGATGATCGCTATAAGTGTGATCTAGTGAGACCCTGAACACCCTATAGACCCTTCCCTAAAAAAAAAATCCAAAAAAAAAATAATTTTGAGTTACTTTCTTGCTGAAAATATTTAAAATACTGTTAATAATATTCTGTTTTTTAAAAAAGGAATATCTGGAAAAAGAGACTTACCCTATCTTTCCTTATTATTTAAATAATATGGCAAACAAAATATGAAAAGGTTCTCCCATCAAAGTTGGATCCAGAAGTCCAAGCTTGCTCCAGGGTGAGTGAGAAAAAGTTCATAAAATACTCTAATAAATTATAACACAATTAATTAATGCTATCATTTTTAGATTATTTTCAAAAATCCACTGCTTAAAATAAAACAGTTCCAAGTCAAAGATGGTGACTTGAGTAGATTTCTTAATTAAGCTAGTTGTCTTCACCTGAAATAAATGCGTCTGTCAGTCTTCTGACATATTCAGCATCCAAACACCAACCCACAATACTCCTTAAGTTATGTTATCTGACATGGTATAACAGACCTACGGTACAAATTTCAGATTTTAACAGTTTTGTCATCAGGCTACACTCATTTCAAGGGCAGCAAGCTGATGCAGACAGGCTGAGCCACTGCAAACTCTGTTCTGAGCTCAGCCCTTTTCTACCCACCTTAGCTGCTGGCTACCGCCGTTGCTCACCTTAGGCAGGAGTTCAGGAGCTCTGAGAGTGAGTCCTACCCCTGCACAGAGTGTGTAAGCAAAAGCAGGAGAAAGGACGAGAGAAGGAGAGTGCACTGAACTGAGGGAAGGAAGGGCTGCTTGTTCGCTCAGAGGAGCTCTCCAATGTACCCACACCCTTATACTACAGATGAGGAAACCAAGCACTGGATTCTGTGAATGCCTACATAGCTCTGTTGCATCAGCCTGTGTTAAAGAAAATTCTCCTTGCTTCCCAGTCACAGTTCCAGTAAGGTTCTGGGTCTAGTTTTCTGTTGTGTATTCTCTTAGAAATGAAAATGTATTTACTGGCTAAAAGATATGGCATTAATTCATTGTTATAGTTTGTGTGCAGGTGTCCCCCCAAAGCTTCACGTAGTCATGTGTATGCTGCACCTGCCCTGGGGCAGATTATTTGTATTTCAGTGTAAGGAGGGAAGAGAAGCCAGCTGCTTGAGCTGCTGCTACTCCTCCTTTTGCTCTCTTGCTCTTTGCCACCACCAGGCAAGGTTGCTCTCTGCTGGTCTGCCTCAGAGCCAGCTGAGTATGAATTGACAACTCTAGTAACTGTGAGTTACATAAACCTCTCCTTCCCTAATTTTGAGGTGTCAGGTATTTGTCCCAGAAATGAAAGAAGCGTACCTGAGACATCCATAAAGACTATAAAATGCACTGCTTCAAAATATATAAGAGGGCCGGGGAGATGGCTCAGTAAAATAAGTGCTTCCCTAGCAAGTGCAAGGGCCTGAGTTCAACCTCCAGTTCTAAGAAAAAAGACAATTAATAGAATATAGAAAGTGACATATTTAACACACTCAGCAATGGGCTTCTGAAAGATGTTTTTCCAGGTTCTGAAGAGCAAAGCTTACTTTGATGTCTGTTGAAAAATTTCTTAACTCGCTAACTACTAATGATGCATGAACAACATATTCACATTCTAGATTCTAAACTTTCTTCCACAAAGAACATTGGTTGTTTATGTAAATGTGCCAAGGTGTAGGTCAGTTTCCCTAGGACTATGCTAAAGTCCTCCTACCCAATAAGAACTCAGATTGACGAGACACGAAAATGTACGTTGTTATTATGTGCAATGTGTACCAAAGTGGGATACCATAAGTGCAAGAATATCACATTCTTTCTTCTTGTTGTATTGTGAAATTTTAAGAGACTAATCTGATTACTCTTCTGTGACCAAGATGTTTAAATTATCAAATAAAGGCTCACTCCTAAAAGGTTTTTTAGGACACTATCCAGAATCTCTGAAAGAATAAATAACTTCCCAAAGATGAAAGAGTTCAGCCAAGTACAAAGAAGTTTCCTCCTAAAATTTTGAGAGCCAAGCATACAAACTGAAATTTACTATTACACAGTTTTTTCCTTATTATGAAATGTATGAAAAACTCAGAAACAGAAAATCCAGATGAGAAGGGGTGATTTTCCCTGAGATTTCGCTGGCATTCCTTCCTTTGGTTCTGCTGTGCCAAGCTCTTTGTTGTGGCTGACATCACAGTGGAGGCTTTGGTTCCTGTGTCTCTCCCACTCAGCATTCTTGACTTGCTTTACTTCTTCTGAACACAACAGATTTAGGAACAATTAACCAGCTTAAGTGCATTTGTTCTGCCTCTCTTGTCCTTGATTGCAATTCATTCTCTACAAGCTACTGGAATAAATTTCTAAACACTCAAATTTGAAATATTTCCTGAATTTTAATTTTTGGTGGAACCAGGGATCGCACTTGCTAGGGAAGTGCTTATTCCACTGATCCAGCTCCCCAGCCCAACGCTTCCTTAATTTTTAGAGCCACTTAGCTAATTCCAATTATGTGGGAATAAAATCTAAAGTCCCCTTTCATGGTGTAAAATGTGTATGGTGATTTTCTTTCTTCTCCAGTTTCACAGTCTGCCATTCCTGTATATCCACTAGTATCCCAAGCTTTAGCCGTAGTTTTGATTTAGTTTATTGAAAACAATGTACTCTCTTTCTTCTATAAATGAACTTTCAGATCTATTTTACTGCCTATTATCTCCCGTTCCTAATATCTGTTCTACTTTAAAGCATATTTCACATTTCAAGATGAGTAGCTCTTCCAAAAGGAAAATTGGCTCTCCCGCTTTGCTAGGTTAATTTCCCCAGACAAGTGTTCCCACAGGTGTGTATGGTTCCAAACTTTGCCCCCTCTCAGCCAGGTCTTCAGTTTCATAAGAGCAGGGCTATTTATTTTCCACTTTAGGCCCTCACATCCTACTGCAGGACATGTTTTTCTTGGTGTCTAAGAAACATTTGTTGAATAAATTGTGTAAATATGATCCTATAGCATAGCATATTGAACAGCCATTATTTCAGGTTAGTAACTAACAACCAATTCCAGTCAACCAATACAGAAATTGTTGTGATACTTTGTTTTTAGTGCTTTGGTCCACTTTATTTTTCCCTCTTCCTCCATCACAGATTATCATGTGACCAACTCATAATTCTTCATTCCTTCTTTGGCATGCTCAATTCTTCTTCTCGGTTTCTAGTTCTCACCAGTTGTGGGACAAAGAGATGTCTAATCAACCTCAAGACTAAGTCAACCTATAACAATTTCCAATACATTTTAGTCAGTAAATAGGCTTGAATCTCCAAAGTATAAAATCTGTGTGTTGTGGGAAAAGTTATGCCTTCCCCTAGATTGTCCTGTTGAACCCAACTCTAATGTTTGAATGGAAGACCTTTAAAGATGTGATTGAATTAAAATGAAGCCAAAAGGGTTGGCTCTGATCCATCCTGGAAGTGTCCTTTATATCCAAAGGGGGACATCAGGACCACATGTGCAAAGATGAAAAGATCATGTGAGGATACAAAACCGGACAGCTATCTGAAAGTCAAGGAGAAAGGCCCCTGAAATGAAACGAACCAGTCAACATTTTGGCCTTGGATTTCTGCCTCCACAACTGTGAGAAATAAGTTTCCATCTGTAAGCCAGTACATCTTTGGCAGTTTCTCATGGCAGCCTTAACAAATGAGTACATCATGAAAAGTTGGGAATATTGCATTTGTATTTTTCTGGAGTTGAGCACCTATTGTTATCACCATCTTTTTTTCTATTTTCACATAAGCCTTTAATTAATATGGTGAATATTAAAGAAGGATCCAAGGCCATGCAGTGAGAGCTTCAAGAAATGCCACTTTAATGTCCATTTAACAGCTCAGAAAGATCAGACAGGTGTAGTAATCATCCTATGATAACAAGCTAGCAAAGGGGAAAAGACTGCACATGCCCACATATGTTAAGATGTTGGAACCACAGGATTTGAACTTGAGCCCAGGGGTATGGTTAAATTTCAGGTTATGATCTTGAGTTAGGCCACTTTTTCTTCTATGAGATTCAGTGTCTGTATCTATAAAACAAAACAAAACAAAAAAGTTGATATAAGAATTAAATGAGATACCACGTAAAAGAACAGAAATATAGTTGGTATTAAAAAATAGTAAATTCCTCTATTGTAACATATGAGTCTCTTATTCTGTTTTCAGTTTTTATAGCAAAATATTTGAGGCTATATAAGTTACAAAGCAAAGTTTATTCCACTCATGATTCTGGAGGTTCAAGTCTGAGACACTGCATCTGATGCCAGCCTTCTTGGTGGTAGGAACC
This sequence comes from Ctenomys sociabilis, assembly GCA_004027165.1. Lineage (NCBI taxonomy): Eukaryota > Metazoa > Chordata > Mammalia > Rodentia > Ctenomyidae > Ctenomys > Ctenomys sociabilis. The sequence continues at coordinate 34,383 of PVKA01024026.1, forward strand.
CTGTGGAGTCCTGAGATGCCACAGGGCATTGTCTTATGAGACGGAACAAACAAGGTCTCTCTTCTCCTTCTCCTTCTCCTTCTCCTTATAAAGCCACTAATGAAGTCATGGGTGTTCCACCCTCATGACCTCATCTAACCCTAATTATCTTCTGAAGGCTCCACCTTCAAATACCATTAATATATGACTTTAGGGATTAGGCTTCCAGTGTATGAATTCAGTATACACCCAAATCACATCAAGTAGTAAACCCAAGACAAGAACACAGATACCAGTGTTTCCAGAACCCTTCTTCTTCTTCCTCCTCCTCCTTCTCTTTCTTCTTCTTCTTCTTCTTCTTCTTCTTCTTCTTCTTCTTCTTCTTCTTCTTCTTCTTCTTCTTCTTCTTCTTCTTCCTCCTTCTTCCTTCTTCTGGT